>WBMZ01009833.1:0-82796 GCA_013400975.1 Atrichornis clamosus | reverse complement strand
CCCCCCGCCCCTCGCCGGGCGGTGCGGCGGGGGAGCCCCGCCGAAGTCGCCGCCGCTGCTGCAACCGGCGCGGCTCTCGCCCACCGCGGCCGCGGGGCACGGTGAGGGGCGGCGGTGTGTGTCAGCTGCTCCGCCGCCGAGCACCGGCAGGAAATGCCAGCGCTGTGACTGCCGCAGCTGACGAGCACTCTCCTATCCCGACACGAGCATCTGACAGCTCTCAGTTCCAACTGTCAGCACTCCGTGCCCTCTTAGCCGCGTGTTTTCCCACTGCCGGGAAAAGGAATATCCGGGAGAAACCCCCCTTGGCAGCGCGCACACACCGCTGCAGCTATAGCCTCTCCCTACGCAGCCAAAGGGAGAGGCCATCACACTGTTGGTCCCAATCTCAGTCTCTCCTATTTACTGCCAGGACGTGATTTTTTTCACTCCCAGAGAGTTTCCAGATTCTAATACCTTCTACCATGCAATGATGTCTCTGGGCACAGACCCCCACACAACGGGGGAGGGATGTGCCCCCAGAGGACCTAAAGCAGGGGTGTCCCTGCCAGGGTCCCCATCTCCCTTGCACAGAAGGGAACCCGCAAAGAAAACGCACCACAATAATAAAACTTGGGGAATGCTCTCCATTAGGCGAATGCAGAGCCCAAAATGAAACTCTGCTCCTCCTTGACCCCAGGAGTCAGAGGCAGATGCGTGGCTTCATGGAGTGTATTGACCTCCAGACTGTAAGAGAGGCACTGGGGTTATATGAGGTTAACAAGCAGAGGTTAAACGCAGCTAAATGTAGTTTACCACCTCCTAATTTGGGTGAGTTTCCTCTCTTCTCAAATGAGGTTAACAGGTCAGTTTGGGTGAGCTTCATCTCTTCTCAAATAAGGTAAGAGTGTGACTTTTCCCATTTTTCTGCTCATTTTTCTACCCATTTCTCCCAGCAATTGGAACACGTAGAGCTTTCCTCTTGGTCCACAGGCAATGTCCATCACTGTCTCCAGACCCTCATACCATCACTACATTTCCTGAGCCCTGCCATGTTGCTCTCTGGCTCTTGCACAGTCCCTGCCTGCTCGACTGGCTGCTAAACAGTGCTGCCTGCCCTGGGCATGGTCAGGTACTGGCCACGATATCCCACCCTTCCTTCCCACACTCAGGGCTCTGTCCTGCTCCTCTGCCTAGCTGCTGCTCTTTGTGGACAGTGCACAAATATGACATATTTGATATTAGCCTATCAGGACATGTCAAACCTCTCAACAGATGAAATTGGCCTACAAACTCAAAGGGGAAGAGAGTGAATAAATCAAATGCTATTAGGAAACTAAGCTGGACACTGGGAACAGCAGCTCACCAAGTCCTCTCTGTCTGTGCATTCTGCATCTTTGGGATTTTTAGTGTTATATTTGGATTTTAGGAAAACAGATGTTTGAGTAGTATTTAGTAACCAGTGGGTCATAAATCCTAGATGATCACTGGATCTCCTGAAAAATCTACAGAAATCCAGCTCTTGCTATTGGATAAGGCAGAAGACTTAAATATGCAGGTGGTGGTGGAAGCACCCAGACATGAGTATGGGGGCACTGGCACTCAGACCAAAGGTCCACCTAGCCTGCAGGCAGTCTGTGGTGCTCAAGGGAGGCTCCAGGTTTTTCAGGTGCATGGACTCCATTCCTGAGAGTGGTCAATGAAGGGATGGACTGCTCGTTCACTTCCTTTGTGGGCAAGGATAAATGCTGCTGCTCCTGCCTGGCGGGACAAATGGGAAAGGCAGTGTACGCAGGTTCGTAGGATGCCATAGGGAGAGGCCATTACATTATTGCTCCCAATCTCAGTCTATCCTATTTACTGCCAGGACATGATTTTGTCACTCCCAGATTGATTCCAGCCCCTAGTATCTTCTACCATCTGTTTTTGAGATTCTCAGGGATCATTAGAGCAGTTTCAGCCTGCTCTTGCCTCTGATGCTGCACTTCACAGCCCTGGAGTCAATCCCCATTTAACTTCAAGAATGTATTTGTTTTGCTTCTCTCTCCTATCGCAGAACAGCCCATTCACTAGTGACTTAGGACTGCTCTCTGTGCTCCCATACTACATCCTTTCTGGTTCCTTCCCTGAGGTGTCTCCACACACACACGTGGTTTGCTAGAGCCAAGCGCTTCTCTTAGGTCCAGAGTATAGCGAAAAAGCAAGTACTGGGCTCACCACTCACCTCGCACTCAGGTTATTTGTCCCCACCAGAGGACCACAAAAGGTGTGTTTCCTGAGAAGGTCCAGCAGGTAGAGCTGGCTGTGGGTAGCCATGGGATGACGCAAACAGTGTAACTCCTGTCCTGGTGTTCCGAAAGGAGAAGGTCTCAGAAATGGCCCTGTCCACTCCTGTGCTGTAGTTCTGCTGGTCAGCACAAAGCTATGGACTGCCACAATAGACCACGAGAGGCACTTCAGTGTTTGGAGGCAAACACTGTCTTAGAGAGCATCAAGGTTTTTATTCTGCCCTATAACCTGGAAGAAGAATCTACTCTGCCAATGTAATACGAGGGTCACATTTTTCTTGGAGCCTCTTGCTATCTGTCATTTTCAAACTCACACAAGCACACACCTGGCATAATAACTTGTGATTCTGGGTGTTGGCCAAGTCGTGGTGCCTGGGCTTCTTCTTGAGGGACTTCTCTGACTCCAACTTGGCTGCTAAATCTCTAGTGTTACTTGATGAGCTGCAAATAACATTCCCTTAAAGATGAGATACTCAGTGGATACTCCCTGATCCCCACGAGGGACTGTGATTCAGCTTTCCATGAAGGGCAAAACAAATGCTACCTTTATGGAGAGGCAGTGTACTGCTGGCATTCACAGTGGCATGGCACCTCTCCAAGCTGAAGGCTGAGCAGGCACTTGAATGATCAATGGAAGAGCAATTGGGAGTCCATGTGTTTGGTCAGTGCTTAGAATCCTTCAGTCCCTGTTTACTGCTGCTTTCTGCAGAAGACCTGTGGTTCTGGCAAGAGGCTGAAGGAAGGCATTGAAACATGAATGGGCAGAAGAGGGGAAAAAGCACAGAAGGTGGGACAGAGAACTTCTTCAAACCCATTCCCACCCCTGGGAAGGAACACAAACATTTCTCCCTCTTTCCTCCCAGCCCACACACATGGAGCAACTCAAACTGCATTTTTAAATTCCAGAGGTTGCAGAGTGACTCCCATCTGTGCTACAGACTCTCCTACCTCTGGATGGGAGACGGCACAATGGTGTTGCACCAACTAGTGCTGACTTAAATGTTAAGTGCAGCTGATAGCTGGATGGCGGGACAGGATGCACTTTGGCCACCTCACCAGAGGTATGCAGAGGCCGATGACTCTTTTTCCTCAGGCCTGAAATGCTGGTGGTTTCTCAGGTTGGAACAAAATGCCTGCACCTTTCTGTCCCTGTGGAGAGGCCCTCCTAATCCTGGTAAACATCCACACACCAGTCAGGAACACATAAGTTTCCATCAGCAGGCATTTGTGCTTTTAGATGGGTTGGATTTCTTCAGTGCCTGGCACATTTACAGTAATATTAGTTTGATCCTGAAACATAAACTTTGCAAAGAAAACTGTTTACTAGAAGAGTGCCAAGGAGCAGCACTTTTTCATGTCCCAACAGTTCCTGATGTTTTCTATTTCGGTGTTTTTCTCATTACCTGAGGAAAAAATTCCTAACCTCTTATTTGTCTTTTTGACTGATGCTCATAGCAGTGCTGATATTTGCAGTATTTGATCTACAGTAAGTCCAAATTCTCTTCCCTGGTCATTTACAGCTTACAGTGGTTTACATATAATAAAAGTTATTTTCCCCCATATAAAATTCTTTGTCACTCTTTTTCTGTCTGATCAGTCTGATAAGATCCTTCTGAAACCCTCAGTAATCTGTCTGTCCTGAATAATTTGTGCTCCACAACTGCAAATGGAACTAGTTCATACAAGTACACTTCTTTTAGGTGAGGCAACTGATACCAAACCTATCCTTGCATTTCCAGTTTCTTGAAAGGAAAGATTCACTTTCTATCTTCAGCTACTACCTTAAATACTGCCCTCTAAAAGTCTTTATAAAGATAGCTGTAACTGTGACTTCTTTCGTACATTAAATCATATAAATAGCCATAACTCATCTAACTAATCTTAGCCTCTGGAAGCCAGTGGAAATTTTTCTATCGATTAGAGTCAGCTTGGGTCAAGCCCTATACAGTGTTTTCTGACCCCTTGCCCTACTTTTTCTCCATTTCTAATTCACATATATTTATCTCTAACTCTTTCAATTGTTGCACTTTTTTTCTCTCTGTAGAAGAAAAATCCTGATAAGGAGGTCCCAGAGGTCTTTAGCTTGTCATCACATCCCTTCATAGGCTGAATGTGTGCAGAATGCTTTAGGAAGAAGCAAAAGCTAAATATAGAATAATTTAAAGCCTACCCATTAAGGGCATGCCTACATGACACAAATGCAGCTAGCTTAGGTCCTGGGAGCGGTGTAGTCACAGAGCTAAGTATAACCAAGCAGAGGATGTGGCTCACAAACCATCCCCTTGCACTCACATCCTGTCTCTCGGTATCAGAGCCTTAGAGGAAGATATAAAAGCTCATAATAGACAGTTACATACCAACTTGCCCATTGGGTAACTCTCTTCCTGATTAAGGTCCTCAGCAGTCAGTTTATGGCCCGAAGCACATAACACTTGCCACTTTTTTTCTCTTACCTTGTGTTATTGCAAGTGTGCTTTTTCTTCACATACTTTGGTAATACAGTTGGTTGCCTAGGCTGGTCAAAATGATGGGAAATAACCTCACAAAACAGTGATGTATTACAGCCAGCCTCAACTGCCCCTGCAGGTGTTAATGGCAGGTGATGACTTGGACCTTTAGTCCAGAAAGACAAAGGATTAATTCTACGTTAATTAAGCCTGTCTTATATGACAATACCACTGCCCGTCTTTTCCTTTCTGTGCTATAAGTTACTTAACCTGTTGGTATATCATCTATTTATACAGAAATAAAACCATTAGCTAATGAGACGAAGATGAGAATACATACTGCTTGATTGGGCCAAATGGGATTTTTTGGAGAGAAACAGAATGGACAGTGCAAGGGATGTAAAAAGAGCTTCCCTTTACGTTCACTGAAAACACGAGACTCACATGACTTAGCTACAGGTGATTTCTGGCACATTGTCCTGTCTCGGAGAAGCCATCAGCAGGGTTGGATTGAAGGCACAGTCAGCACACAACTGCTGCCTTACGCTCTGACAGCTGCCAGTCCCTTCTCCCCACCACCCAAACCTATCCAGGGGCAACTGCATTTCTCACTTTGGTGTCTTTTGCAATAAATATCCTTCTAAGTCTGGATTTTTTGATTTTCCTCTGCCTCTTTCCAACTGGTTTTATAACAGTGTCCTGAAGAGCACCTTATTTCAAAGCACCGATGCTCTCTAGGAAGTTAGCGAAGCTGCAGGCTGCCAGCAATCACGTTGGTGCTGGCTGGGACATCCCTGGTGTAGTGTCACTGCTGTCACCAGATCAAAACCATTACTTCAGAAGTCTTGTAGCTCAGCTCCACCATTTCCCTCCTGAACCCTCCAGGCCACAAAAACATAAATCCAGTTTGCTTCTTCTCTTTGTAAGTTATGTTAATTCTTGGAGAGATGTAGTGTAACACAAACACAAAGCTCATCCTGGGTAAAGCAGAGATGCAAATGATGCCTTCTTCTTGTTTTGCGAAAATTCTGCAGGTTGTATGAAGGGGACGCACAGCCAGAAATGACAGCTCCAGCCCCTACAAGGTTTTGTGTATCACCCTTGCTTTTCTCTGCAGCGGCACTAGCTTTCTGTGATTACTGGTGTATTTTACAAGGAAAATTCCAGAGAAAACTCAGCCCAGTCACAAAAAGAGGCAAGCACCACGTGCACCTGGGCCTTAAATAGCACAAGTTTGTAGAAAATGAACAGCTTTCATTACAGGTGCCATTGGTCCCTGTGCACTGGCCCAGAGAGTGAGAACTGTCTTCTACAACCAGGCAAAACAAAGGCAACTATAGTAAAATCTGAACAAATTATCTGGGGAGTAAACGAAAACATATTTTGGCCCTGAGACTTATTACCTGTAACTACCCAAAGGACAGCTGGCAGTTCAAGGGCCAAGACAGCTTCAGACTCTACACAGCACAGTGTTTTTTCCCCCGATTGTTGCCTCGTGCTGGCTAACTCTGAGACCAAAAGATGACTTACAGCCTCAAGGTGCTGAGTTGGATCAAGAGATGATGCATGGGACACTGTGTCGGACCTTGTGTTCTGCTGGATTATGTCCAACTGGTCAAATTCTTGTTCTGTAAATCTGGTTTCTGTATTCTGCCAAGAGCCTGAAGAGTTAAAGTTATTAACTGGCTTCTGAATAAAATGCATTAGGAATAAATATGCTTTAGGATAAACCTATTAAATGGATAAAAATGCCATTACCAAGGGTGAAATATGATTGTGTGACCTTTTAAATAAATAAGCCTGCTATGCACCAAATTATGTCAGATAATAAGCTTTATACATGATAAAGTCACGCAGTAGGTCTCAATCTTCAGGCATTCAATGAAATATCGCTAGCCATAAAGGGCTCCTGAAATGTTACACTAAAGAAAATTGCTTCCAGCTATAAAAACTTAACTGTTAAAACAAATGGAGTTTCTCTCATAAAATCCTATGCAAGGCATTGGTAGCAAGAGTGAAAGCTTACTAGAAACAAACCTGAGGTATTCAAACTATTTTGCAAGTACACAATGCTTCTTAAAATAACTCAGATTCCAGATAAATCTGGAATAACTCTACTGAAAGCAGAAGGGTGTAATCCCAAGACACAAGTGTGAGATCCAAGTTATGTTTGTAGGGCCTTAGAAATATGTTGGTGGGATATCTCTGGATACAGACAATGCTGTGTATCCAAACTAATCTGCACTTGCAGTTTTGGCACTAGTACAAGCAGTGGAAATACTGACCTCTCTGGCTGTCCTCAGTCTTGAGTCTGACTGTGTTGTGGCTCAGCGACTTGCCCAGTTTACTCCAAACATGATACTCCTATGAAGGGACCATCCGTACTTCATGTGATGGAAACAGAGCTGGTTGTTATCAGCCTCATGAATAAAGACAGACGTGCATTTAGTCACATTCAGCTACCAGCTTCACACGCAGCAAAACTGCCTCTCTACATGAAGTCTGAGCAAGAACTTTCTGCTCTAAACCATTACAAATAAGAAGGAAGGAAGCCAATTCTCTCATTCCTTCTAGTGATCACGGGAAAACCAACAAAGCCTCCTGGTGAGGCACTTGTACTTTTAATAGATTCATCATGGTCACTTCATCTCTTGTTATGTGAATATCAGCAAATAAATGCAATTCCCAGCTAGGGTCTTGTGCTGTTTTTGGCTGGAGTAGAGTTAATTAGTTTCAAACACAGTTCCAAGTACTGAAAATACTCTTGGAATTCCCTGACACAATCAATTATCTTCTGTGGAAGTTGGTATCAGACATTAACAAAAAAAAGCAATCCAATTTGTTTTGGGTTTTCTCTTTTTTGTTTATTTTTGTTTGTTTGTTTGTTTTGTGGAGTTTTTTTGTGTGGGGGTGTTTGTTGGTTTTTTCCATGAATTGGGAGAATGCATCCTAGAAAGGATCTTCTTAACCTTCCCCTACAAACACTGACAATTTTCACCAAAGCTCAATCCAGTACAATCTTTTCCAGGGGAGGCACTTAAAGAGACATAGCAAAACTCAAGCACACAAAAAAAGCCAGCCTTGCTCCAGTTCCCAAAATGTTCACTCTGTGAACCTTGGCAAAGAAACAGGTACATTCTCCACAACAAGTTTTAGTGCTTCTGCTAAGCAGAGCGAAGTACACTGTGCCAAACACAACTTAAATAGGACCACTGCAAAGGAATGTGTGGCATCATGAAGCTAGCAGTGAAATTTTATCATCTTTTCCTGAACAACTGCAATGCAATGTTTAGAAACAAATAGATCTGTTCCAGGCAGGAGCTCAGCTGTATCCTGAAGATGCCTCCAGGCACTTGCCATTTTGTTTTATTGCTGTTCCTCAGCACTGGTCAATTGTAAGCATCAGTCTCGCAGAGAAGACACATTATCAGGGGTGAAGGACAACTGCTTGTTATATAATCCTGCCAAATCCTTGATACAGCAGTTCTCAGCAAACAACCCTCTTGCTCTGAGTCATCTGGAAAGTCTCTGGTTCAGTGAGCTTCCAGGAGCAGACCATCAAAACAGGTTATATTTCCATTTCCCATTTTAAATTACAGGAGGCACTTATGAGTCAAGGCAATAATTTTCTCTTTATCTACCTTCAGATGCCATCCCGCGTACGGATCCAGCCCATGCACCTGCTGAGCCAGAAGCCCTGTGGGAGTTCCCAGCCAGTGCTGGATGTCACAGCTCGCAGCTGTCCTGGGTGGCTGCTGGCACGAGGGCAACCACAGCGTGAGGAAATCCTTGCCCTGCTCTGCAGAGAACCAGAGATGCGGGCCTGGACTTGCTCCACGCTCACGGGCCTTTCTCTAAACACCCGTCGCTGGGCCCTGTCAGAAGCAGACACTGTGCCCATCAGACCTCTGGGCTGGCCCTGCACAGCCATTCGCATTTTTTTGTTTCATTTCCCTTTGAGGCAATGCCAGGTCTTAATCCAATGCTGGGTCACAGATCCCAGGAGGACACATTACGCTGTCCATCTTTGAATTAGGAAGTCTCCCGCCTCAGAGCTGGCCGCCTCAGACCCACTGCTCTCCCACCTCTGCTCCCCCGCGCTGTGCCCGGCAGTGGGAACCAGCTCTTGTGACAACAGCGTTGGCACACGCGGCTCAGCAGCTCAGCCTTCGCAAACCCAACGACGACGACGACTGTGGCAATCCCGCTCCTGTTGAACAACAACAGTGAAAAGAACCGAGTCAGCAGCAAGCAGTAGCCTGTTGCACCGAGCTGTAAATAAACCCAGGAGCAACGAGATGGGGCAGCTCGGGTGGGCTGCAGGTGCTGAAAGAGGTGGTCCAGGGTTACCCCTTCCGGGTGGGCCAAAGCAGGGAAAGATGGGAGTCGCTTCCCTGGTTCTCTGTCTCACTCCTCTGCATAGGACTCACTCCTCTGCTTCAGCCTTTACTGCCATTACAAAGTTCCTATGAAAGTACCACAAAATTCAATATTCAAACTGTAATGCAATTAATATGATTTTAGGACAATTTGCAAAATCTGCAAAAACCATCAAGTTTCAGATCTGTGACTCATTTCTACACTATCATAATTTGGCTTAAATAATTATTCATGCACAAAACATATATTTATTCCTTATTTTAAAATTATTTTTTCTTAAAATAAACTAAAATTTCAGAATGTTGTCAGAATAACACCTTCTAGAAGGGGAGATTGGTAGAGATGCATTTTGAAATTTTCAGTTCTAAACAGATGCAACCATCACTGGAGAAAACAGAACTCATGTATGCCATATGTTTTACACAGTTTTATGATTCTCATATTTTTTATTAAACTAGCCAATGAAAATAATAACAATACTGTGGTTTTTCATTTAGCCTCAAGAGTCAGAACAGTGACGCAGTTGTTCACAGTGGGTTGTTTCTCTTTCTTTTTTCCTTCTTGGCAACATAAATCATAAATCTAAGAATTGGGATTTTACTGTAACTTATAGTAATCAATTTATTTTGTTTCCCATTGATATGGTATAACAACTGCTTTAAAATTTTTGTTTGGGACAGCAATTACCTTGCTTTAAAATTGCTTTTTGGGACAGCAGTGACCTTCCCAGTACAAATTATTGCCACTAACATGAAAACTTAGTATCTTACTATCAGGTCATATAGGTTTTTAGTCTCTGCCTCTTAAGAATGGAACACTAGGCATCTATCAGAAATAAAACTACTTAGATTGAGATTGGGGACTAGATTCTACAGATTCAACAGAACCAATTGAATAAAGAATTTTCTATAAATCTATTTCTTTAAAAATCAAGAAAGTTCCTTTTACTTCCACATTGACTTTTTCTGTGTAGATGTATCTTACTTTGTGTTTTTTTTCTGTGAAAAAGATCTAAAGCAGATGTTCTCCACCAACACCTGTAGCAGTAACTTGCAAAGTGAAAATAATACAAAATTTTCTGGTTTGCTTAAAAGGTTTACTATGACTTTGTTTAACTGTGCATTGGCAAAACTGCTTTCCAAATAGTCGCAAACAACAAAGCAACTTATAAAACATTATTTTTATATACGGCTCTGAAAGAACTGAAAACACAAAGCTCAAAACACTTTATTTATAAAGGTTGCGTAACTCGCTATCTAAACTCATCTGACTAATCACGAAACCTGTGAGAGAGGCAGGTGGATTGTAACAGCAGATGAGTTAAGGGCTGAGATTCTCATACAAGGAAAGGGTTCAAATAATTGCTTGTTAGTCACAGAAAAACAGTGCTGGAAGAAAACTGGATGAATAAATGAACAAGTGAACATTGGACTAATGAGCTACTTCCTCTGCTTGGTGTATGAGCTCTCAGGGGATGACGACTCATTTTCCTTACACGTGTGAACGCAGTGCAGAGTTAACAGGGTCTTGGTTCCTGCCTGCTGCTCTAGTGACACACAGCCTGGTGACAAGGCCTGGGAGACGGAGGGCTTGAGTGTTGGACACAGTACATTTCGCAGCACCACCTGAGAACCATCCTCCTGCTCTGGGTTTGGTGAAGTGCAGCCACTGCCCAGTCTGTCAGGGTAGCAGACTGACACCAGAGACTCAGAGACGTGGAGCTAATTCTGTTCTGAGCAGCTGTGGGTTCAGCCAGGTTTATACTGCAGGGACTGCCCCACGCAGACCTGGCTGATGAACCCTGCAGGACCCTGGCTAGCTGTAGCCTCCTCTACCAGGTGTTCCTGTCACCAGGCAGCACCAAGGTACTAACAAGCCACACTGAAAGCCAGCTTACTTGTCCTCTTCTTTGTTCTCCTCCTTTTTCTTTTTTGTTTTCCCTTCAATGTGCCTCTCCATTCTTGTGTTTCCAAGGGAACTCCTCAACTTGCACATGGACAGCCAGCTTGGGTCCAGAGGCATTCCTCCACTGCTCTTTTCCAAGATACAGACTGCAAAACCCCTATGGTGTCATCCAGCCTACAACAAATTAACTGGCAAGGGTTTTCCTAAAGCCTGGTACCAGGAATGCAGGGAGACCTGAAAAGGCTTGGAAGATGGGTACCTGCCATCTGAGAGAGCAATCTCAGCCAGCATTGGTCTTATAAGAGGCAGGCTTAATTTAATCACTCATCTGCTCCCACTGAACTCCCTGATCTCCAGGACACCCCTGCTCTGCATTTCCTTGAATGATGGAAAGATGACAGTATTTAATGAGATCAAATGTCATCTTTGTTACATAAGAGCCTTTAATTATATCATTGAACATCATTTGATACCGAAGAAAAGCATGCTTTCTTAAACTTCAGGCAGTGACAAGGGGTCTAGAAGAACTGGGTTCTAGTCCTGGCTTTGCCAGAGGCCTCTTCTGGCCCATTAGGTAAGAGCAGGATAGCCACTGAATTAAAAGTTGTGTAAGCAGTGTAGCTCAGACACTTCCTAACTGCAGGGAGCAAGACTCTGCAACCTAAACACTCTGTATAATTATTAAATTGAAGCTGATTCAGAACCCTGACACATAAAGAGAACGATCTACAGGCTCTCCATCCTTTCATACAGCTTTACATTTCAAACAGTTACTTAAAAAGGATTGAATCAAAGTTGGTGCTTGCTCAAAGCCCCAGAAAAGAGCATCCAATTCAAATCCAAATTGCTATTTTTTTTGTGGCTGTAGCAGTGTTTCCAACACTGTGTATTTTGGCTTGATACTCTCAGAACTAGACTTGTGTGTGCTGCAAAGAAAAGAGATGCACAGGGGCAAAAAATACAATGTTTTTTCCCAGCTTGGAGAGTGAGTAGATTATATAGAGTAGGAATCAGGCTCTATTTTTAGAGTCTAGCTTTTTTATTCATTAGCTGTACAGAACTCTTCACAGGCAGTCACTTTTCTCTACTGGGTCAAGGCAGTGAACAACTGCTGCCTTACAAGGACAGAGATAAGTGGGAAAGTTGAGCTATAACTCTCCTCCATCACTAATTACTTCGTTCTAAGGCCCCCACAAAATCACTGGTGAAATTCCATGACCTTCTGCTGCAAGGAAGAAGCCAACTGCCTCCTCCACCAGCATCTGTGCCTTCCGCAGGCAGCACACCCGTGTCCCTCTCCCAGCAGCACACAGCTGCCTCTCAGAGATTCCCAACGCTCCAGAGACAAAGCAAGGAAACAATTATACTCGCTGTTGATTAGTGAGTCCCTGCTTTTCAACCTAGCTAGTGTTGCCAAGTAATGAGCACTTCTATTAGCTATGTGGAAGGGAGTTTACTACTTGCGTATTTAAAGAACGTCCTAAATCACACAGTCTGTTTTTACACATCCCACCCTTCAGGACAGAAATAGTGCCCTTCCCAGACCCTCACCTTGAACCAAAAGCTGAGTGATTAGCTATTCTAGGAGGCTGACACAAAAGTGAAATCCAGCCTAATAAAAGCTTACAGCAACTATTTTCAACAGCACCTAAAACCAGGCTGAACCAGGCTGGTACTGTACAGCCCCACTTCTCTGCAGTTTAGCTGTGGTATTCATATTGTCTTGCCTAGAAACCAGACAGCTCTTTTAATTACATCCAAAACATGCCTGCTCTGACTGAGAAATGAGCAGTCCTGCAAGCAGAGCCAAGTAGATGGCTTGGAAATAGATTACTGGATTCCTCTGCATCTTAATAATTTGCCTACAGAAATTCCTGAAGCTTCCTCTTTCCTCCTCCTGCCCTCCTTCAGCTACAGCTCAGTGTCCCTGTTTCAGGCAGACTCTTGGTGTATGGGGAGGGTTGAACTCAAGTTACAGCCTCTCACCAGGACTGCCTCAGACGACTGGATTCCACCACAACCTTAAGGAACACAGACCACTTGCATTCCTTTGAACTTGCATGACGGATTCAAAAATCAAGCAGGAAAGGCAGATATCACATAACCTCCCTCTAACCCTGATTTTCCAAGCCAACAACCCCAAACAAAAAAGCTTTTTCTCAATGTTTTGCCTTTTTAAAAATACAATTTTAATAAAAGATAATTTGCCTCCACACGAGTTCTGCACTGCAATGTCCCTTCAAACCCAAAACATTGTTTAAGAGACAAGACACTTCCAATGTGGAAAGACTAAGGCAATCTGACTTCTCAGACTTGGAAAGCGTAGTATGTACCCAGAGCATCCCTTGAAGACTCTACCATGTTTCAAATTCCTTCACTAGTCTCTGATACTATGCCCTCTTAGGCACACTGTCATCAGCAGTTTTCAATAAACTTTGGAGGGGACAGTTTCCCCCCCTTATTTTAAAGTCCAAAAAGCTACAGAGCACAAAGGGAAACCTCAGGCAGGCCTCACTGAAGACACCCACCACATGCTGCAAGGTTTGAATGCCGGCAAAGGGCTCTGCATTAGTGCTGACTGCCCCATCACCTGCTGTCACTTTCCCCCACCAATGGCAAGGGTCCCAGACGATACCTAGTATTGTCAGTCTTGAAGTCATTGCCTTAAAAAAGAATTTATAGAATGGTTTGGGTTGTAGGGACTTTAAAGACCGTCAGGTGCCAAATCCCCTGCCACGGGCAGGGACACCTTTCTCTAGACCATGTTGCTCAAGTAGACAAAAGAAATTCCAAAGGAATGGACACTACACTGGCACTATCTTGAGCCCTTAAATCTACAATCAGACCGATCAGCTCCCTCTCTGCAATAACCCCCTCCATGCTTAGGGGAAACCTCATTCACCAAATCTGCTCTGAGAAACTTCCACTGTCCTGTCCTACACCACCACAGGAGCTGCTTTCAAAGAAAATGTTAAAAAAAATCCCTTCTTCAGAGCAGAGAGCTTTAACACTTTTGAACAGAAGATCACTTTTGCATTTTTTGTTTGAGCGAAACAGAAGACATCATGAAAGAATTGCCACCTTGAGCTGTTCTTCCTGGCTTTGAGAACACACTGCCCAAGCATCTCTTCTTCAGACTACTACCCTCCTGTAAGAACTACCTTGAGTAGTAAGTGAATGTCTCAGTTGAAGGGAAAATCTTGACGTGTTTCAGTCTCAGAAAAAAAAATTTTAAAAAGCCCACTCCACATCCCAAGTTGAAGTTCCAGGAAGACAGCCTCATATCACCCTCTTCTATCGCTACCCAGTGGACATGGTACAGAATCTGTGGATGCTAGGACAACCATCCACCTAATTTATCAGAAACTGCATTTATTCTCTCAGCATTTATGAGCAAGTTGACTTCATGCTGAAAGGTCACAATGCAATGTCACAAAAAACAGTCTAAAATACCGTTACGTAGAGCTGTTATCCAAATGTGGTTATTCCTACCACCTAACCATGCAGAGGAAATCAGGATGCAGTTATTTAACACCAGAGACATGTTCTCTGTTCTGGTATCAAAAGGCAGGTCTAAGAAACTGTCCCCCCTCCATCTTGACAAATGAAGTAGTACCTACTCTACAGTCACTATTTCACTATTCAGCCTAAAACCTTACAGTTCTTTGTGATGTGTCCACATTGACAATACTGTGCATTTAATGAACAGAGCAAGCTTTACCTTTCCATTCTGTGCTTAGTTGATTTGGACAATGTTTGCAGCTAAGAGAGGCCCAAAAGTTGGTTTGACACTGAAGAAGTACAAACAAACAGAACTTGAAAAATAAAATTGCCATTAGTATTTAATCACCTTTAAAAAATAAACGTGCACTTTCAGTTTACATCTCATTGCACAAGATCAAAGCTGGCCTTCAGTCTAAGCACAGGACACAGAGACCTCAACCTACAGACAGTGACTAAGTAAACTCAGACCAAGAGAAAAAAGAACATGGACCAGCCACTAGGCCTTCAATTCACACTGCACATCTTTCCAGTGTTATCAAAAGTGAAACCCATCACTGAACTCTATACTTGGGGCCTACAATCTTCACAAGTATCAAATTACATTTCCAAAAGCCTGTCAAAATACGGAAACATCTGAACTCCTAGAGAATTCTACACTTGTCCACACAAACCAAGAAGCAGCAGAAGCACTTGTTAAATTTAACAACCTGCATGAGCTTTATTAGATCACCACGTTTACAAGAACTAGCGGTAGCGGTGCAGCTGCAGGGTGTTGCGCCTTCTCCAGGCAGCACGACGTGAGCCACCAATGGTGTGGTGGAATTTGTGGCCCTTGCCAAGACCACGACTCTTCCGCCCGGCTGACGTCAGCCCACGCATCTCTCTGTGCTTGTGGACAGGCTTGGTGATCCATTGGGTATCGGGGTTGCGCCTGATGGTCTTATGGAAGGGATCGATCAGGATCACTTCAAAAAACTTGTAAGTGGAGTCTTCACCGACCCAGTACGAGTTCAAGACTCTCAGAGCCCCACAGTGACGGCCAGCACGTTCCTAGAGGAAAAAATACATGCAAAATGCTGTAAAACCACGGATGCAGGGCACTGCTCATGCAGAAAGATGACTAACTCAAACATAAAATTTCCCTCTTCCCCAAGAGAACCTCGTCCTATAAGAAGTCTTCCCCTTCCAGTTGCAAAGGTGCAAGAAAAGTAATAACTGAAAAGGAATGCCGTGTTAAAAAAAAAAAAAGCTCTTTGGATTCCTACATGAAACACATTTTAAAGAACATAAGCATGAAGGTGCTTGGTTGACAAACGAAACAACTCTCTATACACAGAAGCACCTAATCAGTAAATACACAATGTTAAAAATAACTTCAGCGTGAGGATGAAGAGCACGAGCTGCACTTGGGGTCACAGAACAATCTTTTGTGGGAAGTTATGAAAGATGACTAATTTGTGCATCCAAAGCTACAGGGGAGAACAGCACTTCTGCAGAGGGTAAGCCTGTACTGGTAGAAGTACACAGCTGATGTAACAAATCTTTGTACCACTGCTGGTGTATTGGTGCTTGCTATTGCTATCCTCACTTGTCGTTGGAAAGACACCACCTTAGTTTAGAAAACAAAACAAAGCAGAAAATAGCGATTATGAAACTCCATCTGTCTCTCCTGTCAAGAATGCTCCTTATTTAAAACACTCTTAAGTGTGTTTAATTGTAGGACTTTATCACTACCATGGGAATCCCGTTCATCCTCTTCCTCAGTGCGATCCCAACCTATTGCTACAGGCTTCCCTAAACAGCGTTTGACTATTTTCTGCACATGGAATAACACTTTTTCAAGTCCTTGTTTTATTCTAGTGTAAGATTGACATCTGTACGAAACATTAGAATACCAACCACCCTTGACCAGCTTCTATGTGAGGATGGGAACTCCAATCAAGGCTTTGTATTTCTGTAGTCTGAAAAATATAAGTCTTCAGGAAAGACTGTGTCAGATTCAGAAAATTTCATGCTAAAACTGAGGGCAAATAACCTCTTCCATAATTGTCACCACAAGTGAGCATATGATTAGCCACCAAGTATCTGAGAATAACATATATGAAGAGAAAGCCATGAGCACTGAAAACAGAATTGTATTTTTAATTCAAACTAATCACCCGTGTTTCTTTTAAATAAGCATGTCCCATTTACATTTTCTTCCTTGAAAAAAAATCCCACCATATTCAACTTGCTGAAGTCACTCAGCAATATTTTCAAAGAACTGAGAACAGAAAAGTCTTCTGCTTCAAGACAAAAAGGCAACAACACTCTCCATTCTTTCACAATGTCTCTTGTATCAGAGTGCAAGCTGATATTAACTCCAACCCATTGAAGACTTTTTTTTTTGTAAAGGTGAGAACCATATCTCTCCACTACTACTGTGATAGCAACAAAACTTAAAAGATCGCATTGAAATAAAATTTGCATTTTGAGTATTTCAGTGGGTAACAACATTTCACCTAAGAATAACTTAATGACCAACCTGTGCTTGTGACGTACCAAAGTTTTTTATGAAGGAGTAGAAGGTCTCTGGCATGCTGCCTTCAGCTCCTACAACACCGCTAAGGACGCTGTGCAGCAGTCCTACTACACAAACAGGTGCTACAGGCTTTAAGACAGGAAAGAAACTCACGTGTACTTTGTAAAAGGACCATCACCCACAGCTGGTGATCTCTACCACATGGCAGGGAACACGGCACTGGGATTTACTAACAAGTCAGGCATCTTAGCATATTTGAAAGCTTATTTCTCATGCCTAACTATTTCACTGTGGCTTGGACTACTTATTTGTTTTTCATTACAAATACTGTGGTATACTTTTGAAGTATACACTATGAACTTCACTAAACAATCCAAGGTGCTCCCACAGACCCCATTTGTAAAGTCTGAATACTTTATTGTCTCAATAGAGCTTTTAAAGACATTCTGCTGCTTTCCTGCCACGATTATTCAAAATCTTTAACTTAATTATTAACAGAACAGTAAGTTTTATTTTTTTTGTCTCTGAGTATTTTCAGCTTTTATAGACTAAGACCTTCCTACCCAGATTTGTGAGCAATAACCGAAGTACTCACCTCTGCTACAGACTGAAGGCTCCGGGCAAACTTCAGCTGGTTAACACCATGATGCACAGGTTTACCATAGGTTGCACCTTTTGGGACCGGGCGTTTGCGACCACCACGGCGAACACGGACACGGTAGATAACGTAACCTAAAACAAACAGCAGCTTAGGAGCCAGAAGAATTCTAGTAGCAATTCTGATGCCCACGCTACATTTCCAATCCCCCAAAAATTTACACTAAATGCTGCAACATGAAGTCATTATACCAATCTTTACAAAAACTTACAACTGGAGGCAGATAGTACAAGATGTCTTTGTTATTTTCATTACAACTGAGTAAGAGAAGTGGTATCCTGTCACAACCATTTTTTGGTTCCAAACTAGAGCTTATAGCACTTTTTCACTATCCAGTTCTAAACAGACTAAGATCAGCCACAGCTACATTGTAACACAGTTAAAAAAAAAAAAAGAAACCAACCAAACCCCGCCCCTTACAAAGCCACTACCCACACTCTGCAAGTCACACAGCAACACTCATAAAGCACTGAAGCAAAGCCATCCACAAACATCTCTGAAATGTGATCACTGCAAAATGAGGAAACTAGATGAACAGTGACAGAAGCATCAAGTTTAGCTTTTTATTTTCTTAGTGAATAAACATACTGATTTCTTTAACAGGACGTCCTCAAGTTACACAAGGATGGCCACTTTCCCCACTTCTTTCCCTGACCAGCAACTGTTTTCCAGAGACTCTTGCATACCGAAGTGCAAGCAGCTGTAATGCAGTCATAGAATGGCTTGGGTTGGAAGGAATCTTAAAGATCACCCAGTTCCAACTCCTCTGCCATGGACAGGGACACCTTCCACTAGACCATGCTGCTCAGAGCTCCATCCAACCTGGCCTTGGACACTTCCAGGGATGCGATATTCACAGCTTCTCTGGGCAACCTGCTCCACCGTCACAGTAAAGAGTTTCTTCCTAATATCTAATCTAAACCTACTCGCTGCCAGTTTGAAGTCATTTCCCCTTGTCCTGTCACTCCATGCTCTTGTACGAGTCCCCGTCCAGCTCTCTTGCAGCTCCTTTCAGGTACTAGAACGTCACAATTTGCTCACCCTGAAAAAAGTTGAAGTCATGCATGGCAAGACTCGGGCAGGCAAAGGAACCCAACATCAGGATACTAAAAGCACTGCTCAACTCTGCAGCATTAACATTGCACAAGTACATAAATTAAGGCCAAAGCCCCCTTGATCTTCACCTGCCAGAACAGCCACAGAAGGCGCAGATGCAAAATTAAGTGAAGGTTTTAGGCTGTGGCCACTGCTACCGACAGAACACATTTATGATATTCAGTTCATTTCATGCAGGACACTTCAGTTTACTGGTCGATACTTCCGTTTCAGATTTTGTTATTCTGCTGTCACGGAAGGAAGCTGATATAAAACCTGGTCACTCCATCTTGAGGCGCACAGACTTCACCTCTGCGTGCCATTACCTTGCTTGGCCTTGTATCCCAGCCTGCGGGCTTTGTCCGGCCGGGTCGGGCGCGGAGCTCGGTGCAAGGCCGACAGCTGGCGGTACTGCCAGCAGCGCACGCGGAGCAGGAACCGCATCACGTCCGACTGCTTCTTCCTCCACAGCTCCTGGATGTACTTGTAGGCACCCATGGTTGTCTACCTGCTGAATTGAGAGGTCAGTGAAACAGTGCACCAAAACCGATTCTCAATCTGAACATCTTCCAACAGTGGCACTGCCTAAACCCACACACATAATAGCACGGAAAGACAGGGAGCTCTCAGGCTTCTTTGTACCACTGACACACCTGGGAACATGGATCACACTTGGCAGCCTGCAGCAGGACATGCTGCAGTCACCACTTCCAGCAATTTTCTTCCTTTTCATACGTTCTGAAGTGTTAAATTCCTCAGCTGAGAAATTTTTGGATGTGTTATGTCTGATACTACCAAAACCAACAATTAACACCCGAAGCATGCTGTAATTATCAATCTATAAAGAATGACACGACTGCGAGTAGGGTGGCATTGTTCACAGTTACTTTAGTAAGGTTTTATTTCTAAGTCAAAGCCTAACAGTTTTATCAGTAAGTGCAAGTTTAAAAGTTGCCTAAAAAATGGAAGAAACTGGATCGGGACTTCTGTTTCCTTAGTGCTATTTACATTGTGTCTATCCACATCTCAGGAGAGACAAGGCCTCTCTCCACACCTGCTGAAACTGGGCTTTTAGCAAAATGGGAAGTGCTGCTCACATTGTAAGTGGAGCTAAAGAAGTGTCATAGCTCAGTGTCCTGCTGCTGCTGACATTTGAGCCTGTGCTCTGCTCCACAGATGCCCTGTGGGTTTTTAAAATTATTTCTGCTGAGTACCATCAAGGTCAATTTGAATTGACTTCAGCAGAGCAAGTACTGAACACAAAGTTCCTACAGGTCAAATTCTGCCCTTAAGAAAATAATGATTATTACAAAGTCCCTTTTCTAAGCTGAATATGTCTTAAAAACTGAAGGCATTTCAAAATCAAATATTAATGTTTTCATCACGTTTACTGCTGGTTGCTTAAAAACCTCTGAGGTCTTACATATCTGCAGCTATCAACACGTGTACCTGAACTCGAACAAACCCCCCACCCAACTCGCCATGAGATACACATAGCTCACTTTATTTACATTTTTAAAACCCTACAAACCAGTTCGTGTGTAATTTTGGATACTCGTCTTGTCTGAACCCGGCCAACTACGGCTCATCCCTTCCCATTCCCAGCTTTCCCTCTTTTTCACTGCATTATAGCACAAAAAACACCACGAACGAACCGCAAACCCGAAGCAAACCACGGCGTGCGGTCTGTCACCGACCTGCACCCCCTACGTCGCGCCAGGGCAACCCTGCGTGTCCCGCTCCCCTCCCTAACCCGCCGGAGCGCAGCCCGCGGGCCCTCTTCCACCGGCCTTCCAGAGGCCCCGCGCCGCAGGAAAAGCCCCATCCCACCCGGGGCCGGGCGGCCACGCCAGCAGGACGGGCGGATGGGTGCCCGGATCCCGGGATGGGCGCGGATTGAGGGAAAGGCCGAGCTCGGACCAGCCCTCACCTGATGGCGCCCAGAAACGGAAAGGAAAGGCCCTCCTTCCCGCAAACCCTCGCGGCCACACCACACTTCCGGTGACGGCAGCGGCGCCTCATGGGTAATGTAGTCCCATTGTGGAGAGCCCGGCTGCGCGCCCCGCCCAGCCCGGCCCGGCCCCCGCGCCCGCCAATGGGAGCCAGGGGGCGTGGCCTGCGCGGGTCAATGGGGCCGGCGCGAGGCTCTGTCCAGGTGCGCGCTCGCGGCGGGGGGGTGGCCCCGGGAGCGCGCGGGGCCGGGGGCGCGCTCTGGGGCAGCGGGCGGAGGCGCGCATTGGGGCACGGCCCGGCCCGGGGGCTGGACCTGGGGCAGGGACTTGGCGAGATGCGGCATACCCTGAAACGCCCCCTCCCCCCACCCCCCATAAGAGCCCCAGGTTAGGGATTGGGGTGGGGACTGTCCTTAAAACCCTGAAAAGAAGCCTTAAAAAAACCCCTCTAAAATGATAATAACATTTAAAAATCATACGATTATGAGGAAGGGCTGAGGGAGCTGGATTTGTTTAGTCTCGAGAAGAGGAGACTCAAGGGGAACGTCATCACTCTCTACAACTCCCTGACAGGAGGGTGTAGTGAGGTGGGGGCCAGTCTTTTCTACTGTGACTGCAGTGAGGGAACCAGAGGAAATGGCCTTCAGATGAGATGGGCGAGACTCAGATTAGATATTAGAAAAGATCTGTCACTGTTAGGGTAGTCAGACACCGGAATAGGTTGCCCAGGGTGGTTGTGGAGTCACCATCCCTGGAGGTGTTTAAGAGGTGTCTGGATCTGGCACTGGGTGATGTGGTTTAGTGGTTTAGGGGTTACAGTGGTAATTCTGGGTTGATGTTGGGGCTTGATGATCTTAAGGGTCTCTTTCAACCTTGCTGATTCTATTCTAAATAATAAACCATAAGGGCAAAAAAAAAAGCCCTAAAACCTTTTCAGTAGGGGGCAGAGGGGAGGGCACCATAGAGCCCCCAGTGCTGCAGGCCCTGACTTTACCCACTGAGCTGCACCTCTCCCTGTTCCCATCCCGCGTGCAATATGGCACAGCACAGGTTGGACGGGGAGTTGAGTGACCTGGTCTAGTTTGTGGCACCCCTGCCCATGGCAGGGGGCTGGAAGGACAGGATCTTTAAGCTGCCTTCCAACCCAAGCCTTTCTGTTATTCTATGTGTTAGGCTTCCCCAGTCTGCAGGTCCTTTCTAACTCCCTGCCTGCAGCTGCAGGATGACCTTTCTGTTTTTCAGTGTGTGCTTTTCAGAGCACCCTGGCTTGTGAAGCATTACCTGGCTAACCTGGAATTGAAGCCGGACAACACCAGCCCCTCCTGGTCCAGAAAAGGTACTTTTCAGCTCTCCCTGTGGCAAATGGCTCCAAACAGCAAACTGAGTCAGGGCCTGCTCCCCTGCCATGGCTCACTGGCAGAGGGAAGTGCCCACGGCTGCTGGACACGTCCTGCTAAAACCAACCCCCACCCATCCAAACCGATTTAAAGCAAACCGAAAAAACCTGCTTCTGCATTTGCTTTCCTGTGCTTCTGCCTTTAACATTCCTGTTTCTAGCCTGTAAAAGCTAGAAATGTTCTGGGGGCGAAATGAAAGGGAAGGAACCACCATTTTCTTGCATTTCCAGAAGCTATCCTGATACCATCAGATACCATCAGGCCGACTGCAAACCCAGGAGGCCGACAACACCGTGTACACACATGCCAACAAACACAGCCCCTGCCCCTAGGGTTTGCACACTCCAGTGCTCCCAGCCTCCCTGAGCCTGACGGGACAAGTGTCGAGGCTGCAGGCGAGCATCCACCACTGGCAGCAGCCTAAAACCTTTAAAAATGGTGTGGGAGGAAACTCTAGTCCTAAAAATATCAGTCTCTGGCGAGTGCTGGGAGGGAGCTGTGCCTCCGAGTCACCCGCTGCTTCGCGTTCTGCCTCGCGCCTTCCTGGGCTTCGCTCCCGCCGGGTGCCCATCCCTGCCGCCGTGCCGGGCTAACAGCATCCCGCGTCTGCACAGGGCTCCGCTGCGGAACCTGCCCTCGGGAACGATGGGAAAGGGCTACAAGGTGGTGGTGTGTGGAATGGCCTCAGTGGGAAAGACCGCGATTTTGGAGCAACTTCTCTATGGAAAGCATACTGTTGGTGAGACATTTTTACTTTTGGGGGGAGGTTGCTTCCTTTTCCAGCATCTTGTTCTGTGTGGGCCCCAAAACAACAGTAACCGAGGACTGCAAACTGCACTGAGGTGAAGGTGGAAATTAAAGTGGTTTTGTGGCATCTCTGAGCGATTCTTAAAATTCACAGTCCATTACTGATTTTTAAAAGAGCCTTGGAGAAAAGGCCTTTCCATGATGTTCCCGGTTATGAAGCATGTGAATGTTTAAAAAGAAACAAACACAGAAAGTAGGTGATGTGCTTGCTGCCTATTTACATAAGAAATATCTCGTTCCCTGAAAGATGCCATAGGTGCCTGAAAAATAAATAGATGTCACGTGATGAGTGTAGACACTGTTTAGACTTCTTTCCATCTCCTTGAAGCTTTATTTTCCTTGGTTTTGGCTAACATTTAATCAAAGCTCTGGAAGGAAAAACAGCTCAGCTTTAGGTTCCACGTTCTGTGTTGAACTTCGAAGGCCAAATGTCTCAGCTCTCAAAGAAATCCTCTTGGGGAAAATAGACTTGACAGAGGAGCAGGAGTTGTCTGATATTTGCTGTGCACAAAAGAAAGGGAACAAAGGCAAAGCCGGCATGTTTCCCTCTGTTTCCACATTTGGCTTTGAAATGAAGGGCAATGATCATCAGGCTGACAAATTATTCCTGCCTCACCCAGAAACAAGGGGTAGCACCAGGGCTTTGGCAGAGGATGCCTAGTCACTTTGTACTTTTTACATTGTGATAAATTATTGCATAAATGCAAGGATTTCTAGAATGGTGCTTTAGCAGCACTGCACCTTTAAAATGTGTGGATGGGAGGAATTTGCTGGCAAAGCGTGATACAGAACTGTGTGCTAATACCCGTGTTTAAAAGGAGGATTTCCTCTAATGTTGCAGCAACATCTGTTTCCAGCATCCTACCAAGTGCTACGCACGTAGCCCCGTGTAGCTTTCAACGTGAAGGCTGCAAAACCTGCAGGCTGAAGGTTTTTGCCTTTGCTTCCAACCTGCCTTCCCTCTGTGCTGGGCTGGGTGACTGTCAGAGACACCCGAGCAGCATGAGCAAGGCCACGTTACTTAAATCGTATTGCCTTGCATTAATTCCTGCCTCCTATTAGCAACCCAGGCAGGAAGGATATTCGGGTGTTGCTGATCAGAGGAGCTATTTATGGAGCCAGCCATGTACATGTGATTATACAATGTCATGGATACTGGCTGACATAACCAGAGGGAGGCCTCGTGCCTGGGGTTTAGCTGTGGGTGTCCCTCTCTCACTCCCAAATGCTCTGCTCCAGCTTGGCCACTGAGCAACAGACCTCTCTCCTCGCACCCCACCTCTTAAAAAGAGCAGCTTTCCTTGCATGCAGCTCTGCTCTTAATTTTTGGAGTTACCAGTAAAGGAGCAAACAGCTGATAGTGGAGGGGGGGTGCAAGGGGAGAGGGAAGAGCACCCTCCTGTTTTCTGTGATTTTGGTCAAAGCTTTTTCCTAAGACTTTCAGAGAAAGGGCAAATAGCAGAGTCAAGACCAAGCTATGGAGAGGGTCATTATGGAGCTGCTGCAGCCCCAAGGGATGAGCAGCCATGGCCCAGCAATTTTGCTATCCCCTGCATAGACCATCAGGCACATTTGGGGGAATGGACTGAGAAGCTGGTGGTTTTGGCAGGCCCACTGAGTCACCACCCTCCCTGCCTCTTCCTAAGCCCACAGGCAGTTGTGGCAGAGGGTGCATGAGGTATGGGCTGGTGAAAATGGTTCTCAGATCTTCAGCTACTGTTCCACTCTGTGTTGATTTAACTCCTGAACTGCAGAGGCAGGACACCACTGTGAGGGTCTCACTACGCAAGGACAGGGATTGAGGAATGGCGAGTCTGACTGCTCCTTAGCTGAGCTGCTTTAAACTGCACAGTGCTACCATTGCAGGGGTGGTCCTTCCACACCTGAAACATGATTATGGGTCTTGATCCTTGTTTCCTAAAGCTCGTGAGCTTCCGAAAGCTGACATGTACATCTTGGCTGCTGGCCTTCTTGGCTGAAGGCAAGAAAGGACTAGCGTGTTTGCTGAAAGCCTGTCTGTTCAGAGCCGACCAGCAAGGCAGCTCACCGGGCATGGCAACGTGGACACAAGCTGTTTCAAAACCTGTGCTTCCTGACTGACGTCAGGAGCAGCTCTGTGGCCAGTCCAAGGGCCCAGGAGCAGTGGGAAGGACTGCTGAGCCAACTCATGGAGTCTTTCCTTTCTGATGGCAGGCACATCCTCCTCCCAGTGACAAGAGGCATGCTTGAACTTGGTTGGAGGCTCAGAGCACAAGGTCTGGTGCCATTCTCTGAGGTGTAACAGCCACTGGCACGAGGGTCTCCTCCTGGCTGTTAATCAGCCAGGAGTCTGTCAGTGCTCTCGTGCCTCCTGTTAACTGTCATGTAAAAAGGAGTGGTGTCACAACTGGTGTCAGGGAAGTGATTTCTGTCCTTGGAGGTTTCACGCTGCTATGTAAAGCCCTTGGCTTTGAGCCCACGCTCCTGGCTGTGTGCTTGGTGATGGTGCTGTAAAGCCAGTTGCACTGTGTTTCTTGCCCTAGAAAAATGTGCACCTTCAGGTCTCTCTGGCTTGTCAGGGATGAAATCCCCGAGTGCCACTGTTACTTACATGGTCAGCAGCTAGCACTCTTGCAAAGGCACTAAGTTTGCTTGAGATCAAAGAGGAAAGAGTACTCAGGAATGAGAAATACTCCAAAAAAGGAGTATCTGTGTCCTTGTAGCATGTGAGAAACAATGTCTGGTATTTGGTGCTAGGTTTTAAACTGCAAGAGAGTTTGCCTTATGCCCCAGGATGGGAAGGGAGAGGACAAAAAGATGAGAGACGATCTCAGAGCCACATAAAATAATGTACGTATTTCATGGCAGACTCTCTCACTAACCTGATACAAGGAATCAGAAAAAACTGAAAGGAGGTGTTTGAAATGGGTGCAGATTTAGCTTTGAGTCTTGTAGGGACTATACTGCCACAGGTCAGGACAAATAGTTGTTAAGGATTGCACATATGTATGTGATCCACATAAACGTACAGCNTTGCACATATGTATGTGATCCACAGGTGTTCCCAGGTGGCCGAGAAGGCCAATGACATCCTGGCTTGTATCAGGAACAGTGTGACCAGCAGGACCAGGGCATGGATCGTCTCCCTGTGCTCGGCACTGATAAGGCTGCACCTTGAATCCTGTGTTCAGTTTTGGACTCCTCTCTACAAGAAAGACATTGAGATGCTGAACTTGTCTGGAGAATGAAAATGAAGCTGGTGAAGGGAAGGGTCTGGAGCACAAGTCTGATGAGGAGCAGCTGAGGGAACTGGGGGTGTTTAGCCTGGAGAAAGGGAGGTACAGAGGTGGAACCTTATTGCTCTCTTCAGCTACCTGACAGGAGGGTGTAGGCAAGTGGGGCTTGGTCTCTTCTCCCAAGTAACAAACAACAGGATAAGAGGAAATGACCCAAACTTGTGCCAAATGAGGTTTAGATTGGATATTAGGAAAAGTTTCTTCACTGAAAGGGTGATCAGGCATTGGAACAGGCTGCCCAGGGCAGTGGTGGAATCACCATTCCTGGAAGTGTTCAAAAAACATGTAGATGTGGCACCTGGGGGCATGGTTTAGTGGTGGGCTTGGCAGTGCAGCGTTAGCAGTTTGACTCAATGATCTTAGAGGTCTTTTTCAACCTTAACTATTCTATAATTCTGTGATTGCCTGGTACCTGGGATGATCTCTCTTTTTGTGGCTTAGGTGTTGTGTTTGTTCAAATTGCCCACCTTTCTCTTGCTGTCCTGAAGAAAGAGGGCCCAGTCTTTTCTCCTCAGTCATGAAATGGATCCTTGACTGGCAGTAGAAGGTTGTCCCACTGAGTTCGTGCGGTACCTGGTGCTGCTTGGCCTGACCTCTCTTGACCTGGCTAACAGGAGAGTTGCTGGCTTAACTGTGGCACGGGACATGTCTGTAAAGAGGATAGGCATTTTTCCTTAACCAGTGTCCCTGTTCAGTGATGGTGCAGAAAGGAGTCTTCCTTCTGCCTTTAAAACTTCTCTGGCCTCTCAACCTGTAGTAAAGCTTATGAGCTCCACAGGAGGAGATGAGAGCTCTTCCTGTAGAAAACCTATCCCTGCCTCCTGGCTGTGTAGCTAACTGGTATGGTCAGGTTATTCACAAGCAGCTGCTTCAGATCCTCTTACTGGCTGGGAATGAAAATACCATATATTACTGTGGTAGAAGCTGTAATGAGACAATTTGCCTCATTTGGTCTAGCTGGAGGGATCTGGGATTTTGGCTTACACAGCTCCAAAGATGTGGAGGATATGGAGGTCAATCAAACTAATTATGCATTCATAGAATTGTAGAGTGGTTTGGGTTGGAAGGGACCTTAAAGATCATCTCCCTCCAAACCCCTTACCATGGGCAGAGGCACAGTTTTGCATCTTTGCTTCTTAAATTAAAACTGCCTCATGATAGAGGTGCAGGCAGTTTTGCATTTTAGATTTAGATGAAAATGGAGCTGAACGGATGCAACTGAGAATCACAACCTGGCTACTTGTTGATGGGACCAGGACTTCACAGCAGCTAAATCTAAACAGATCAGCTCCTTTTGAGGTCTGTCCATCTCTTGCCTGACTCAGGGATCCTCTGATACACTGTCATTTGAGACCTAATTAAGCAAAGCATGTTGTCCTGCATTTTACAAATATAAGCAATAGCAAGCTTTAGGAGCTCTTTGCTGAATTCCTCTCTAAAAAGGGTAAAAGAGATTACAAAGGACATCTTCAAAAGTACTCAAAAAGACACAAAATTTGCACCTCCTTAATGTTCAAGATTCAATTGTGAACTTCTGAAATTCCACCTGTCTTGAAATTTTGATTTTCCTTGGTATTTGCAATGTATCTGCTGTGCCTAGCCTGGGTGTGCAGTATTCTTTGGTACATTGAGCCTTTTCTTTACCTCACTGGGAAGCCACAAGGCGTTGAAACACCACCCAATTTATGACTGAGGCTTCCCGTTGCAGTTCCTCTGTGGCAGCAGTGGGTAACATAGACAAAGGCCTTTCTGCCTCTCGTAAGATTTGCACCAGCTGAGTAGGTGCTAGAGAGTGGCATCACTTCTGTCTATTCCTCCCTTCCCTCCCTAACTTGTTTTCATCCTTTGTTTTCAAAGGAAGCATGGCATTGTGCACTATCTTGTTCGTTCCCCTTCACCCCTGTAACTTCTGAACCTGGAGGCTGGCCTGCAGTAGTGCTCTGCTCCGTGGAAATCCTACTCAAGCTGGCAGCAGTCTGCAGCACAGAAACCTCCCAGCACAAGCTGCTCTTGCCCACCCAGGCAGCAAAGGTGGAAGGATGTCCAGGGATGCCAGTGAAGGAAAGGAGAACCAGGGTCCTTGTGGCAGGAAGGAGGGGATGGTGCCAGCGCCTTTCTAGGACACAGAGTAGTGTTGCTACTCTTACAACAACTTTCCTGGCCCTTGTTTGAATGGAGACCAAGGACGTGTTTGAATGGGACGGTACTAACAAGAAGTTGTAAACATCGTTGTCAGCCAGATGTAGCTAGAAAGTGGTCTGGGTTTTAGGAGCAGAGCCTAAAATAAGGTGACACAGGTATTTCTGAAAATTATCTCTGTTTACTTAGGAAACTACTTGCATATACTCCCTCCCCCAGTGCACATAGGTGAAATTTCACCTCTGGAATCTGATACTGGTGCATAAATTCCAACTCCCTCCTGAGTCCCCCACTATTTCACATCAAAATTTATTGCACTATTCTGCTGAGTTAAATCCCACGTCTTAAATTTTCCTCTTCATTTTAAATAGGATGTTAAAAGACATACTTTTCACTGCTGCTTTTAATACCATTAAGAAGAGATTGTCACAGGATAACGTGGATATATTAAAGGTTGTTGAATTACAGTGAAGCATTTAGAGGATAAAAAACTGTACAGTGTTATTCATTGCTTTTTAAAAAGAAAACTTAGGTACTTAAGGTTCCTTCCTTCTTGCCAAAGCTGTATTTACTGATGCTAGATATTTCCTTGACCTGTCTGTACAATGCAGTGAGGCAGAGCAAGAATATAGTGCTATGTCTAAATCCAGAAGGGCTCTGTTACTACCTCAGTCTTCAAAAACGCCCCTTTAACATATTCGACAACCACACAGAATGCATTTGTGCTTCCTCCTTTCATTAACCTTTGTTTTGTCCTTCTGTTCTTAGTTTTGCTCCCACACGTTAGCATGGCTATATTTGGAGGTGAGATAAATTAAATCATTGGAAACCTAATAAGAGTTTGATCTATGAAGACTGCACAGAGAGGGGCAAAAAGAACAGCCTGTGCCACTTTCCTGCACAGGAATGCTGCATACATCATGGGAAACCATCAGCGTGGGTGGAATGCTTTAGCTTGTTTGCCAATGTGAAGTATTTTGAATAGTGTCATTGAATATAGCAAAATCCTTATTTTCACAGACCAGATAATCCCTCGTGTTTTCTTAAACAATGCACTAAAATGGTCCCTTTTTGGCAGACAAAGAGCATAAAGCAGGACTCATTAATGTAGTTCTGCAACAGCAAACAATTGTTTATAGGAGTGCAGTGGAGGCAAAAACACGGGTTGCAGAGGGTTTGTACGAATACTTAAAACCAACTCTGAAAGTGGCACAGCTATACTATACATAGGCTGTTTGGACCTCTAACCTTATGCACCTGCATCCAGGAGGAATACAAAGCTAAGGTGATTTATGTGTTTTCAGGTTTGGCTTAGAAAAAATAGTTTTAATTAGTTCAAAGCAAGCTGCCTTGAATTACCTTACATTTACCACCGGGAAAGGAGGAGGGAAGGAGGGCCAGTATGCAGAGAGTCACCATGGAGCAGGTGATACATGTATGAAAGCTTGTTACCTTGAGCAGGCTCTTGCCTTGCAGCAGATGAACTTGCTTCTGTTAGAAAATCTGAGTCATTTTAAGTCCTTAGGGGATCAAAAAAGCTCACTGTGTATTTGAGTAAATACAGTATTCAGCTTTGTTTGCCTGCAAACATCTCCTTCCATTTCTGGCTTGATTTCATTTGTTGGTTAGTTGTACCAGCAATACACATTCATTTCCAGAATTATTCCTTTGGCTCCTGCTTCTGCAGTATGATCCAGCTCATTATGAAGCAAAGAAGTAGGCTTAAGTTGTTAGTACTTGACTATCTGGTGTTCCCTGGCTGTTCTTCCAAAAGGGTATGTTTGGACAGGTCTGTTTGCAGCACGTTTGGCACAGAACTGGTACAACTGGGTAGTTGGAGTTTGGAAAACTTGGGAGAAGAGTATATATCTTATCTTATTCTGAATGTGCATATTGTACAGATTAATTTTACAGGCATAATCATGTGCTTATATATTACTGTATTTACAGTGTCACTATTGGAAATAGCTAGTGCAGTAACCTGTGAATACAGCCCTCCATGGGGATGCCAGGCAAGGTCAAGTGCATGTCAAGTCACTCTGGAAAACAAGCACTGACAGCTATTGTGGGGTAAAATTCTGCTGTAGTGCAAATAATTCTTACAGTGGGGCTATGCTTGCAGCACTTGAACTTTCCTGCTTGTTTTCAAACAGGCTTAGAAGAGGGTGCCACAATGGAAGATGTGTATTTGGCATCGGTGGAGACAGACCGAGGCGTGAAGGAACAGTTGCGGCTTTACGACACCAGGGGTCTGCAGGAGGGCGTGGAATTGCCAAAACACTACTTCTCCGTGGCTGATGGCTTCGTCCTGGTGTACGCCGTGACCAGCCTCGAAGCCTTCCAACGAGTCGAACAGCTCAAAAAGGAGATCGACGTCTTCAGAGACAAAAAGGAGGTACACACATGGTTGGCTAAACGCTCTTGCAGCGATAGGAAGTTAAGGGTGCAACGTGCAGCTTTTGTTTCTGTAAAAGTGGTGTACAAAGGAAAATGAATGTACCCACAACCTTGGGCAACCCAGGAAAAAGGAAGCTTTCTTATGCTGGGGAAGCCTAAGTCACATGCCATGCAGGTCATGCAAAAGAATGCTTTTCTTTTTTCTTCCTTGTTTCCTCTACTACAGCTAAAATTCAATCAGCTGAATATACCAGCCAGGACACTTATGACTAATAAAACATATGGTCTACAGCAGTGCAGCTCCTATGTTTTTTTAGATATTATACAGGGGAAGTCAAGTGCATAGAATAATATAACGAAGGGCATTATCTTTGTTTGTTTTGTATTCATGTACTTGATGGCTTACAAACCAGTGTAATTGACAATGGGTCTCCCAGACATTAGTCAATTGGCAAAGCAGCTTTAATGTATTTTAACAACCATATTGAATCAATTCAATTGTGTGAAATGACTGCTCTATTTTCCCTTAGAAAGCAGCTAGTGTTTTCAGCTGACAGTGTTCCAGCTTAGTTAAACAAATATAACTTGCATGTGGCATTAGCATTATGGTTTTTCCTACAGTATCTTTATATTCTCGAGCAGTTTTCCCTGTTAAGTGTCTTTAGCCTACAGCTTTCCAAACGCCTGTTTTATGCTGTTAAAAAAAAATGCATGAAGAATTAATTGGATAATGGCAGGGAGAGACTTTGCAAAAATGTAACCTGTTTAGTACTGACAGCACAGGGTGGTGGAGGAAGGCAGGCTCAAGTTTGACAGCAGACGAATGTGCAGTCACAGGAGAGGTATGTTAGGTGGTAGGGCTGGTGTGAGCTGCAGACTGTCACGTAGATCAGGGATACGGGAGTCAAGCATAACTCCCCTGCAGGGCTAGGAAAGGTGGACAAGCAGGAAATTTTTCCCAGGCACTGTGTTTTGTGTGGGCCCTGGTTTGTTACTATACAGCATGTTGTAATGCGGAGAGGCAGTCACAGCCCCAACAGGGTCTGCGTTACCTGTCAGAACTCCTCTCTCATTGCAAGCAGGTATTTTAGAAAACAGACAGCTTGCTTATCCTTTTGGAGAGCTTGAAGTTGTGATTTTGACTGAGGATAACGTAGTCGGAAGAGTGGTGCCCACAATAAGATGGATAAATTAGTTTTCATTCCTGTGATTTCCATTAAAAATAGGCTTTGAGGTGTAGGAGGTGAGGTCGGGAGTCCTACCTTAAGATAGCTGTTAATCAGCAGATTAATGATTCTATGACTTGAAGTCTGGGCTCTGCTAGAATGAATCCTTAACTGAATTAGGGATGTATCTCCACACATGGTGCTTCTCAGCTGGCAGAACTTCAACTGATTGAGCGGCACAGTCCCCTGTTGTGTGGCAGATGACGGAAAGCACTGATGGCTGGTTCCTTGCCTCTGCTGGCTGTGGGGGCTCTCCAGCACGCACCTTAAAGCCTGGCCAAATTTTACACTAAAGAGAGGTTGTGTTCTGTTATACTGACAGAGCTTTGCCAAGGCTAAAATTCAGCTGGAGCATGTGGTAGATACATATGGAGATTATAGCTTCTTTCAAAGCCCTCACAGAGAGGGGGGAAAAAAAAAACCTAAACAGCATTTTTCCAAACACCCTGGACTGCTGTAGAAAAGAAAGGAAGCCTCAGACCTCACAGGAACAGGACAAACATCTCTAGCTGGGAAGAAGCAAACGGCATCCTGGAGCTAGCCTGATGAACAGGAAAGAGCAAGCAGGTGTGGCCACAGCAAAACCCACAAAGCACCAGCAAGAGAGGACTTTATCACTTGGTCTTTGTCAAACCCCTAGTGCAGAGATGAAAACAGAGTTTGACTAAGGACCTTGAACTAAAAATGTAGGCATGGTTTCCCCTAAGAGCTGATGCTGGTAAAACATTTTTAGAAGAAAACAGTTAACTTAAAATAAGGAGGAGCAGTAACTTCATGTGGCCAGCACTGCCTTTGGCACTTCCTAGAACTGAATTACCGGGAAGGCTGCATATACTTTCGGAGCTCAGCCACCGTGTCTGTGGTACACAAGCCATTTGTTGGATCCAGCTGCTCACAAAACTGCTCCCCAGAGGACGCTGCTGGTGCTTATCTGCCCCTTTCAGCAGACTGTCCCCCTCAGTCCCTCTGGTGGCTCTTGGTGCCTGGGCTGGGCTGGGCAGCCGGCGGGGCTGGGCTGGGAGAGCGGCCCGCCCGCGCTGCTGGCAGGGCTGGCTTTATTTATATTGTGGGCTGGGGCTTGGGAAAGAAACGAACAGGGCAAAATCCACAGCTGTGGGGTCCAGGCTTTCTCTGTTGCTGTGCATTTTTTCATCTTTCAAGCATCCACTGCTCTGACCTACTCGGATGTCATGCTCTTATCATTTGTCTAGGGCAGCTCAATTGCCAGGTAAGTGGAGAACAGGGCTGTTTAACTTTGGATCTCTTGGGTATTGTTTCCCTTCAATCGCCGGGGGCGGGAAGGGGGGAGGGAGTGTGAGAAGGGGAAGTCCTGCATATCCTATGATTAAAACAAGCTCCCAAACCACAAGTAGATGAGGCTAATTCAAATCCCAGACCCTGATCTTCCAAACTACATGCAACTTACCTTGTGCCAGTGCTAAGTTAAAGAACAAGTCTGAACAGTGTTGCTACTTGCCTGTTGTTTAAAAGGATTGTGACTGATGGAGGTTTTTGGTATAAAACTCACCCTCTCGTTTGGTTTGTAGGTCACAGTTATTGTCTTGGGAAACAAAACTGACCTCCTGGACCAAAGGCAAGTGGAAACAGAAGCAGCACAGCAATGGGCAAGGGCCGAGAAAGTGAGACTGTGGGAAGTGACTGTGACAGATCGGAAAACACTGCTTGAACCCTTCACCTTCTTAGCTAGCAAACTGTCCCAGTCCCAGAACAAATCAACGTTTCCCTTGCCTGGAAGGAAGAGCAAAGGGAATAACTGTGATAACTAGACTAGCTTAGCATTGTCTCCTGCTGCCAGGTCACAGTCTAAGTCCTTTTTGTGCCATTTGCTTCTTGCAGCTTCACTTAAAGCAATAATATCATTCAGCAATAAAATCAGCAAGCTTATAGCTAAGGGATATCCTTCCTTCTCATGGACTTGGCTTGAAGAAGTCGCTGGTGGTAAAAGCCTCAAGAAGCATTTCATGAGAGCAGTTATTTTGCAACCAGGGTTACAGAGGAGGAAGGGATAGATGGACACTCTCTAGCAGTGGCTTTTACTATGGCTGGATACAGCCATCTTGAGGGACAAATCAACAAGCTTACCATTAAGTAATCCCCCTGCTGATCTATAGCCCCTAGTCACAAAAAATATTAGCTGCAATCAAGCATTCGATTTCGAAAAGTGGTATGTTTGAAAAGGCAACAGTTCTTTTACCTTGACCTTAAACAGGGCCACAGGGCTTTTTGATGCTGCAGGAGGCTGAGGTCAGTGTCTTGTTGCAGAAAAAGGGTATGGGGCAGGAGGAACAATTACCAAATTTAGCCACTGATGTTCTGCTAGTGTCTGGAAGAAAAAAACCCAAACCCCAACAAAATCATAAAAAACCACCCCCCACATCTGGGAAATACTGGAAAATATCTACCCCAATATGAAGCTTGTCAACAAAGTCTGACAAGCAGTGCTTTCAGCTCAGGAATTCATTTGGACAAACCAGAAAAGCTCTCGGAGCACTCATTAATTTAACTGCAACCCGAAGGACAACATAGCTATATGTGGGTTTGTTCCAGCATGTCCAGTACAAATCAGTCACATTCACATAGGTGATAATTTTACTGAGAAAAATTACACAGATCATTTTCGGATGCAGGAGGTACTGCCAGGGCTCTGTTTTGTAGTGCTGTACTACTCTGCAAGTGGGAGCTAGGGAGTGTAGGAGGCTGCCTTTTTGGGAACATCCCTGTGGCAAATGCCCAGAAATGCCTGTGCAAATGGCCTTGGTTTTAATACGCTGCACACGGCCCAGCTGCAGGAGCACCACTGTACGGGCTGTATTTGACTCAACACTGGTAAACCTGTGCTGCAGGAATCTGGTCAGCCTGTCAGTAAACTGAACAAAAGAAGATAAATAGAAGGACAGAATAAGCAGCTTTTTCCAGAGACAGTGGCCAGTTTTTGTCATCTAACAACCTCCTGTACTAATTGATGCTAGCTTTTCTTTATATTTGAAGACAAGAGCGGGGAGAGGGTGTGAACTGAAGTACCCAGTTTCTGCATTTTCCACTAAATTAATGCTGTTTTGAACAAATACTGAGAATTTCACTGTGAATCAGCAAAACCACAAGCAATATTTGCACTGTCATATCATAACTGCTAATAGTGTGCTTAATGATCACAATTAAGCTTTTAGTATTGCTCTTCCTGAATACTGATTAATAAAGTCTGTCAGCATAACTAAAGTCTGTCAGCATTACTAATGTCAGAGCAGCAGCACACTTCACTAAAAATTAAGCAGGTATCCCTACTATTATAATGAAGGTAGACGAAACTGTTTATGTGCTTTGCTCAATATAGTTTGAATTCCTGTGGCCAAGGAGTAAGATAAGAGAGCAATTACCAATGAGCAAGCTCTTGTAATGCCCTGCTAGGAACATAAAATTGTTTCCATTGCAACACTGCAGCTGAGTAAGCACTATAGCACGACCTCCCCCAGCCTGGCTAGCAACAGTCATTGTCCCCAGTGATGCTGCAGGACAACACTCCCTCCTCACTCATTTCCTACCACACACGTGTACTCCAGGCTTCTCCCTACCCAGAAGACTCCGCATCTGCCTGCATGCGTGGGAAGTGGAGGTGACTTCAGAGCAGCAGTGGTTCACCTCCTTGCTGCAACCTCAACGGGTCATGCTCCTCTTCTTCAGCTCTGCAGAACCCTTCTAGAAGGGACCTGAATCAGCCTTGGATCAACCAAAATGAGGGAAGACATCTACTAACAGCACATCATCACTAAAGCTGACCCTCAAGCCAAGGGAGTGCAGGTTGACAGGTCAGAATTAACTTAAAATGCGTGGAGATGGAAAGAATGGAGATGACTGGTTCCTGTCCAGCTCTGCACGCCACAGACTCAGTGCCAATTCTACTGCCAAGACTGATGTCACCTGTAGGCTGCCAGAGCTGTGTAGTGCAAGCGTAGCTTGCTCACTTGCTCCCCTGGACTCCCAGGACTGCACAATGTTTTAAGAAAGGCAAAGGAAAAAAATCTTCTAAATGTCTAAGGCCATTTTTTCTAATAGGTTACATAAAGGCAAACACATTATCCTTGATTTGGCTAAATTTAGAGTTTATATCATTTGAGGCATTCAGATAAAAAAATCACCACCCACTGTTTTCTTTCATAAGCTTATTCTGATGTTTTTCTAAATACCATAGTATTTTATTGATAAGTGATGGAAAATGTAGTGTCTCCTCTGCAAACAATGTGCACACAGTGTCTGGTACTGAATAAGGATGAAACTTGCTGTAGTAGAGTTTTACACAGGGTTAATAAGCAAAGTACAGAGTATAATGTAGTAGCTAACGGGCAGAACACGTATTTTGTTCTTACTGTTCCACTGACTCAAACCTTGTTCTAGGTCACTGGGATCACTTACCTTCTGTAAAACTAGAGACCCTTCACAAGATAATGGGAGAAAAAAATACGATAAGGAAGAAAAATAAATTAGTAAAGTGAATCGTCTTTCTCTGCTCCTGTTAAACCTCTAGGCTGCTGAATAAACACTGTACAAATCAGTTGCCCCTGCCAGTTACAACAGTTAATTTGACATGTCCTGGTAGCATAAAGAAGCTGGCAAAAACCTACTGAGATTAAGCCATTTACATCTTTACTCAGCAGAGGAGAGGAAAAAGATTACCAGAGATGCTCCTGGTGTAATGTAGCTATGTACCAGACAGACAGACAGCTGAGGGAGCTCGTACACCAAAACATGCACTGTGTCAAAAGAAGGCAGTTCAGCCTTCTGAGGGTTATGTACTACTACCCACAGCCACCCAGCAAAGGAAAGGGCACCTCTAACTCACAGACTACTTTGGACCAAGTTAGATTTGCTCTATACCTAGATAGGAAGAGAAGTATGTAAATGAAATACATACAGAATTTATTTTAAAGTACCAAACCAAATCCAGGAGCGCAGATGACCACACAGCACTCACAAGAATGTTGCAAGGTGAAGTACTTGCCATGTGAAAATGAATCTGTGCTTCCGGTCTCTACCTTCAGGGAGTGGTCAGAAATGCCATATCCACAACTAACTGCCCTGTTGCCACACACCTCAATGTAAACACTGTGTCTCTAGGAGATAATCTTTATAGGTAGTTAAAGGATCTACAGATTAAGTCTCCTTTACTCTCCTTTATGATGTCTTCTGCTAGCTTACCAAGACACGATTCCTTCTGCTCTTCCAAGTGCAAATCGACCACTTCATTGGAAAAGCATCAAGATATTATTTTCTTCCTTTTATTTCCTGCCTCTTTTCCTTCTGGATGGCTTACACTTTTTTCCAGTTGTACTTCAAACAACAAGCCAGTCCTGAAGAGGCAATGCTGTGAAAACTTAAGCTAAAAAGTAACTATCATGGACTGTGCTGCAAGCTACCTCCTCATGTCCAGGCCCTTGCACAACACTTAGTGAACAGTTGTGAATGTCTTATGCTGTCATTCATTGTATGGATGGTTGTCTAGAACTGTCTTCCCAAAATAGCAGCAGATCTCCCTTGTCCTTAACCATACCATAATCCACAAAGCGTTCGGAGAAATGTTCTGGCAAAATGACAAAGCAAGGGACTAAGCAGAAATCTTTTCTTCTTCTATTTTTTTTTTAAACATCTTTTTATTAGCACAGTAACAAATGCAGACTTAAGTAGCCCACAACATACAACCAATCCACTGAGTGACTCCTATTCCACACCTTACAGTTAAACAGCTTAAGGTATTTCACTACAGGTTACCATAAGTCCTGATTAAACCCTTTATTCTTTTCACAAAGATAGATTGGCTTATAAAATAATACATTAACTACTTCTCGTTTCATATATGAGGCCATATATCCACCTCTCCATATCACAGATCATGAGATGACAGTCTTTAAAAAGGATTTGTTAAATACCAATGTGCCCTCTGTAGGGAAAAACAATCCCGACATCTTTTTACAAAAAAAAACCAACAAAAAAAAAGAAACTCAACCCCAAACGAAATAAATCCCTCAAACCCAAACAAACAAAAAGCAAAAACAGTGTGTAGAGTCTTGAAAGGACTTTTACATAAACGTCAACCTATGTACCTGTACAAAATTAAGCTGTTTTAATCTTTTACATATTGCAAGCAAACTGAAAACCAAAGAAGTCTAAGAAGTTTACATTCTTCTCGGTACTATATGTGAGCTAATATTGCTGAACTAATTACAGTCTTAAAGTATGCTATTCCAAATCCTAGCTGTCTACTGTAGCAAGATACCTTAAGTTACAACAACAAAATCTTAGGAAATAAAAGACTGAATAAAATCTGTTATAGAAATACCCTACTCTTTACCAGCACCCTCCCTCCCCCCACCCCTTCAAAATCATAAGCAGCTCTTTCCATCACAGACGAATAATGTAAGAGTTTGACAAAAATCCAATTTATGTAGCGTATCTTTTGGTCCATTGTCTGGCCATTCTGTCATGCTCTGCTCTGTTAGTCATATACTGAGTGGCAATGCTTCCAACCAGGGGGTCAGCTGAAAACAAAACACAACGTGTATTTCAGACAAGTTACAGCATAAAAGTTTAAAATAAAGCTGAATTTAATATAAGGCAAATACACAGATAAGGTACACTGTAACAATCTAAACATACTGTCAAAAACATACTGAATTGATGGTCTGTATCTTCTGTGGTTTTGTGTATTTATGGTGATGTACTAATCTGTAACTTAATAGAGTGAAATGCCAATAAAGTCTTAAGGAGTTTAAGACACAACAATCAGTCACATTTTGCATTAATGAGGACTTTCATCAATTCATGCATTTCAGGTTTATTTTATTTGTTCTAAGAGTGCCTGAGATACTCATTGCTAAGTGTACTTGTAACAATATAAATCTGTCTTCTAAGAAAGATCAAATCTCAAGAATAGGTTTAATTTTCCCAACAAGTTTAGTATAGTGTGAAATCCAGGCTCTCATCCTTAGACATGTAAAAATGACTTTGGAAACCAAAACATATTCCTCTTAACTGGTGTGGATAACTGGTGGGTTAGAGCAGCAGTGATGACTGCTTGTGGCACAGTTGGTCACTGGTTTTAAATGGATGATGGAAAGTAAAAGGTTAACCCACTCTGTCTTCAAAACTGTGTTGTGGCTCTTCAGGCTCCATTATTGAATTACTGTAGCCCTAAAGACCAGCAAAAAGTGGGTTTGGAAGGGGAAGGAGTTTTCATGTGCAGGAGGACCTCCGCTTTCCCCGTGGGTCAGCCTGAGGAGTGGTGAACAGCAGACTGGTAGGATATATCACCTCCACCACCTCGAGCCCCTCTCCGACTGCCCTGGAGAGGGGAAATGTGCTGTGCCGGAGGCTGGTGCTGGCCAAAGCCAATGGGATGACACGAGGGCCACGTTATTTAGGTGCTGGGAGTGGTGCAAGGCGGCAGGCGGCCTGGGTGGCCATGTAGGGGACTTACCGGGGTTACAATCTGTGAGGAGGGAGCAGATGGAGAGGAGAACTTTAGAAATGGTTAACGCTGGACTCCAGTTGTCCTTTAAAATGTCCAGGCAGATGACGCCTTGGCTGTTAATGTTACAGTGGTAGATCCTTGTCCGGAACGTTACCTGCAAGAGAGGGGTGTGAGCAGGTGTGCCGGGGTGCCACAGGCTGTGGGGCGGGGCAGGACAGGCAGTACCGAGCGAGGGAGCGGCGCGGGCGCGGTGGCCGAGCCGCGGCCCCGGGCTGACCCACGCCGGGCTCCCCGGGCCGCCGCCGCCCTCTCGCGGCGGAAACCGAAAAGAGCCGGATTTGAAACAAAAATGAGTAGGTCTCGGGAGCCACCTTCCACGGTCACCGCAAAACCCAGGTTGGGGGGGTTCCCCTATTTTTTGTTTTAATTACTTTTGTCTTTTTGCTCACAGCGACAAAGGGGCCCGGGGCCTTAACACCAGCATTTTTCTCCTTCTGACCTCCCAAGGACTTCTAAAATCCCCCACATAGGCCAAGGAATCACAGCTTCCACCACTTCTAAGAGGCTCAGCAATGGGGGAAGTTAGTTGGATTTTCATATTTTCAAATTCGGGAGGTGTGACTGAGCTGGGCAGCTTCCCACAGGAGTTATCCAAAAGGGAAACAAACACCATGAGCCATTCTCAGAAGAACACAGTATGACCTGCAGAGATGCCTTACTCTGACTAACAGGGTGAACAGCAACAATAAATTTGGTTCAAGTTGCATGGATTAGGATTATGTGTATGAATAAAGGCTGGTGGGTTCATGCCCTAAATCCTCAAATTTGTCAGCTATCGACATGCAGAAATTTTATTGTCTATTTATAGGTCACAGGAGTATTTGCAAAACACACTCGGTAAGTATGCAGTATTACTAGAACACATCGGTGATTTCTCTCGAGATGGGACCAGCCCACGCATAAAACCTGCCAGTCAACCCTCATTTTTTCTAATGTCTTTCTGATGCAAAACATTTGCCTGTGACCCTCACTCTCACAGGCTTGGGGAGCAGGCACAGGGTGCGGTGACAGCTACAGAACCCTAGTGCCTGGCACGTCCCCATGTACTGAATCCGTGCAGTGCTTCCAAGAACGCTCCTGATGTACAGAGCAAACAGGCTATTTCTGGACTTGCAAAAGCAGTTACTTGTCATACAGGAGACACCCACACTGCATGCTTGGGGAGATTTTATGCTTTGTTTCTTGTCAGTTGCTTGGATTTGGGATTAAAACAAGAAGCAAACAAAGGAAACCCCAAATTCCTGTATGTTTGCACATTATGGGGGAATAGTAAAATGACTGCAAGAGAGCAGAGATATGTCACCCTCCCACACCTTCTGCAACAAGCTGCCACTCCAAAACCAAGAACTCCTGATGTTTTCTTACCTAGGGAACCTTAGAGGTATAGCAGACAAGAAACCTAAACGACCTTTGTTTCCCAGATCCATCTAATCTTTGGAGGAAAGGCAGCAATTACTCCCTACAGTCATGTGGAAGTCCACGTGCATCAGCCTGAGCAGAGGGCGGATCTGCCTCTGCGGTACCTGCCCCAGCCCACACTGTTCAGCGCAAAACACATTCGTGGCATTTGCAATTGCTGGCAATGGCTCTGCCTTGGGTTCCCGAGCAGCCCTCAGCCCAGCCCCGCTGCTTGCTCGGTATTTCTGTATTTGACCTGCACCTTTGGCCTCCTGCCCAGAAGGTTTCTAAATGTAAGTGAGGTAAGAATTTTGACAGATTAAACACTTCCAGAAGGGGAACCATGGAGTACTTCCAAGTTGATCCAATAAGGACCAAATTAACAGGAGTCAACAGTTCTAATTTGTAAAGACAGAAAGTTGTTAATCCTGATTCTCAGCACAAAAGCTAAATACTCTGTAGGCAGCCTCTCAGTCTAGCTGACTAATAACTGATAGCAAAGCATTAATGTTGTTTGCCTTTTAAGATTTACTTTTAAATTATTTTTCATGACAGAGGGGAAAATGAAAATGAAAGAAGACTCCCATGTATTTGCAGAACAGCCTAGTTCCTTACACACTTTAAGGTATAATCCTTAAGGGATATATCTGTGGCACTAAAAGATGTTTTCTCCAGTTACAGGAACACTACCAAAGCACTGTGGAAAAAAATCTAAGTTTGTTTTCACTTAAGCAGCAAGTCAGAACTGGGATAGTGTTAGACACATGTAGTCCAGCTGTTTGCCATTTACAACTTTTGCTAATGGCACAAAAGCCAGCCATGCAGGGAACCCAAATGAAGCTGGAAGAGGAAGAAATTGGAGGCCCACTTGAAAACAAAAAAATATTTAAAGTAAATGTTCATTACACCTTAATGAGGAAAAAAATTATCACAAACCTAGCAGATTCAGACAAATAAAAAGAAACTGATTTCCTTAGAAGGTAGTGAAGAGAACAGCATGTGGAATAGCAGAAAAACATGGTGTAACTGAACAATCCTTTGGAAATGTCCCACCTGAGATTACATTAATGCAGTAACTACACAGAGTTAAGCACAGCTTTTGAAAAGACATAAAAGAAGCTAATCTCAACCTCACCCTGAAGTGATAGCAGAGGTTAATTTACACAAGCAGCAGAATAGGAGTGGGTGGAAGGAAGTGGTTAGAGGTTATTAATACAAATGATCAAAGCACACACACCAGGTCAACACAAGCTACTGTTTTCACTTCAATAAATGAAATCCAACCCAACTATAAAGTAACCCTTGGGAAAATGTCCATTGTAATAGTACAAGTACTGAACTCTTAAATTCTAATTACACTTATTTATTGGATTCTCCTAAATCTAGGCTCACCCAGCACGGTCCTGACTCAGTCGCTATCTGAAACACAGGCAAAACCAGAATATCACACAAAATGAGAAAACATAAAAAGAACAGACTAACGCTAACATTTTCAAGGTGTTGTATATAATGCTCAATTAAATGCAAAAGAACTCCAATATACATATCTAGGACATGAAAGAGAGTATCTCTCCCTGTATCAGATTTCTCCCACTGAAGTTCCTTGTACCGTGCAATGCATTTCCAAGTCAAATTTTAAGATCTTTCATTTCTCCAGCCTTAAGTACAGTAGTGCAATCCCTCTATATCCTTTCAGGAATCTAAATATCACTTCCAGCACAGTCTTCTGGCTCTCTACAGCAACATCCTCTCCAAAAACGCTTGCTTCAACATCCTGAATCAAACCCTCAGCTGGAGCTAGACCCAGTCCTCAAATGCTCCATCCTTCATCACACATCTCTAGAAAGCTCATCAGCCACACAGCATTTGTCAATAGTGGTTATGCTTCAACACCTTCTCTCAGATATATTCCTAAGGGCTTGGAAGCTTGCCAGGATGACCATTTTCACCTCACTTTATTTAAGAAAGTAAATCCTTTAATGCTATTTCATTTTCAGGTTATGAAATGTGTTCTACTACAGGCACTTCACCACCGGGCAGCCCACAGCAGGGACTGTCCTCACAAGAGTTACCAAAGACTCGAACAAGGAGTAGAGGTTTCCTTCCACTGGTCTTACAAGGCTTACCAAGGAAGATTCAAGGGAAAATAGTCCTTTTTCTTTACAGAACTTAATCTTTTCAGAGATCAAGGCTTTTAAAACGACATTCTACTCTATTCTAAAATGACTCTACTGTTCTGCTAGTGCTTGTCATCAAAGTGATATACACTGGGCTTCGTTTCAATTAGTTTTTTCTTTGTTTCTTGCCCTAAAAGGCAAATATGGGAAGGCTCCTGCAATTACATTAGCCTACCACTTAAACATGATCCACAAAGAGTATTTACTAGTTACTGCAGGCAGTAGGACAATCTGAAACCGACAAAATAGCAGGAATAAAGCAGGAACAATACGATTTTAGGATTATATTTTCCACAATTACCATTGATTAATGCTAGCACAGATGTTAACACAGGAGCAGCTTTGGTTCTCAGCCAAAGAAAGGTTCTTCATTTAAACCTGAAGTAGACAAGTATGTTCTATCAGAGCACCCCTATGCTTTCTCCTATACCCCATCTCAATGCGACTGAAGATACATGTATTTTATTTCCATACATATATGAGGTTTGTAAATCAACTTGGATGTTGCTAGATGAAAGACTCCATTTAAATGGAATTGCTACAATACAGTGAATCACAACTAAACTAATCTTTTAAGGCCTCACTAAGTGGTGCCTGTTTGGTTTTTTTAATCCCACCTATTTTTTCATCTGGGTGAGGGTTTAGATCCAAAGATAAAGAGACCCCAGTCAGAAGGACTGAGCAGAAAGCAGGGCTTAGCTGGAATGATATAATGGTTTATTTGGTTCTGCATTGGGGAACTTGGCGTATAGGGCTGTCTCAGTATCGGTGGTAGTTGCAGTGTGGTCTTGCAAGGCATCCTTGAGGCAGAATGGTGGGCACTCACGTGACAGCAAGGGTTGCAACTCTGGCTGGGGCATTTGCATCATCTACCCTGGCAGTGGCAGACGCTTCTACCCAGATGAAGCTGCTGAATGGAGAGGCTGCAGTGCGGACCTCAGACTGCAGGCAGTGCCAAGACCTTTCTCCTGGGCAGGACTGGCAGCAGATCTGCCTGGAAAGGGTGTGCCCAGGTGAAGGACCTCCTGCAGCAGGTGGCTGAGCTGTAGGAGGGAGTGAGAAGGCTGCGTGGCGTCAGGGCTGCTGAGGAGGAGTCAGACAGCTGGTTCCCAGAGCAGTCTGCACTGGACCCGCAGCCTGCAGTCAAACAGCCAACAACTCCCCCCAGCACACAGGGAACGGATGGAGGCCAATAATGCAGATGAATGGAAGTTTGTCAATGCAAGGACCTGCAGGAAGAGACTTGCCCCCTCAAAGCCCGAGGTGTCTGTGCAGAGCTCCTTTGCTGCTCTGCAGATTGGAGAGGAAAGACACCGGAGCTGAGTAAGGCTGCCCCATCCACTCCATGTGTAACAACCAGTGCAACTAAGACAAGGCAACGGGTGACAGTCGGAGACAGCAGGAGACCCCTCTGAGAGGCCCGGAGGAACCCGTGTGCTGACCTGATGTATTCTCCACAGAGGTGTGCTGCTCACCAGGGGCTCGTATCCGGGATGTCACGGACAGACTACCAGGCTTTGTACAGTCCATGGACTATTACCCACTGCTGTTGTTTCACGTGGGCACCAGTGATACAGCCAGGAGCAGCCTGGGTAGTATCAAGAATGATTACAGAGCCCTCGGAGTGACAGGAAACAACTCTGAAGCATGGGTAGTTTTTTCATCAATCCTCCTGGTCAAAGGGAAAGGTTCAAAAGTTGAATGTGGCAAACCAACAAATGGTTACATGACTGATGCCACAGTCAGGGGTTTGGCTACTTAGACCATGGGACTTGCTTTGAAAAACCTGTCTGGCACTGATGGGATCCATCTGTCAGGGAAGGGGAAGAGGCGTGCATGGATGAGCAAGGAGCTCCTGGACAAGCTCACATACACAAAGGAAGCATACAGAGGGTGGAAGAAAAGACAGGTAGCCTAGGAAGAATACAGAGGTGGGCCTGTGCAAAACTCATGAAGTTCAAAAAGACAATGTGCAAGGTCCTGCACCTGTGTCTGGACAATCCCAAGCACTCACGAGAATCCACCTGGAATGCTGCATCCAGCTCTGGGTGGATCCAGCTCCCTCCATGAGAAGGACATGAACCTGTTGGAGTGAGTCCCGAGGAAGGCCACCAAGACAATCAGAGGGCTGGAGCATCTCTCCTATGAACACAGGCTGAGAGAGTAGGGCTTTTTCAGGCTGAAGAAGAGAAGGCTGCAGAGATACCTCAGAGCAGCCTTCCAGTAACTGAAGGGGCCTACAAGACAGCCGGAGAGGGACTTTTTACAAGGGCATGGACAAGGACTGATGGCTTTAAAATGAAAAAGGGTACATTTAGATCAGATATTAGGAGGAAATTCTTTATTGTGAGGGTGGTAAGGCACTGGAACGGGTTGCCCAGAAAAGCTGTGGATGCTCCATCCCTGGAAATGTTCAAGGATAGAGCTTTGAGCAACCTGGTCTAGTGGAAGGCATTCTTTCCCAATGCAAGGAGGTTGGAACTAGATGATCTTTAAAGTCCCTTCCAACTCAAACCATTCCATGATTCTATGATGAGCCTGGATAAGCCTAGGGTGATATATGCTTCTGTCTTGTGGCACAGAAAGCAAAGGTGGAACAGAGTACACAAGGGAAATTAAAAGATCCCTCTTTAAATGCTTACTGGGCTCACAACATAATAAATTGTATATAGTTGGTTGGACAACAAATTATTCAATGCGAATTAAACAAACAAAAGCCCCTAAACAAAAACAACTCCCCCCCAACCACCGCCCCCCCCAAAAAAACCCCAAGACACTATTCTAAACTGAGTTGAATTCTAACACAAGAGAACCCTCTGTGTTGCCAGTGAATCTCCAAAAAGGCATGGATGGATGTCAGCAGGAAAGCATGAGAGATGTCCCAAGGTAGACCATGCTGTTTGTAATCTGAGCCCTGTCTTAGGGGTAGAATGTAAAGTCCTGTTGGTACTACCAAAAACCCTGAAGTTATGTGAGCAGGAACAGTCAAACAGTTTCCTGGCAAGTTTGTCTTAATTGGTCTTGTGTAAGCAATTAGCATTGCCTCTCTTGAGTTGGACTGATGGCCTCGACACGTCCTTTCTACTGCAGACTACACCAAAGTCTGAAAGATGGTGCAGTCATGGGCATTTATCTCATCAATCAAACAACTTTTAAGTAGAAAGTTAAACATGCACGTAAATGCTCTCAGATAAAAGACAAACACCAAGTGTATACACAACCACCTCTTGTAACCCAACACTCCTCCTGTGGCCACGTATTGGAACCACCAGAAAACATTCACTTGCACTGGTATTTGCCTTATAGCACTGGAACACAATAACACTGGAACGTAAGTGCTTCACAAATATAACACACCTACAGAAAGTTTGTTACTGTACAAATAGGTGAACAACACAAGTGTCCAGGAAAACTGAAAAATTAATACTACTTTAGTGGCCAAAACACATGTAACTTATCCTTACAGTACCCGAGTGATTTGAGAAACAAGTATTTGTAGCCTTTCTCCTCAAGTTTATTTACTTCTCAGTTTCTCAGTCTGTCCCAATGCTTGCACTAATTGCATAGGAATTCTTAGAAGCAGGGAAAAAAGAAAACAAGCTCTAAAATAATGATCAAGAGGACTGGAAAAGGTGTTAACATTAGCTAATAGAAACTCAGTAATGTCTGAAACGAGCTTAAGTTTGTTCTTCAAAAGAGTGGCTTTCAAATGGGCTGCATTCCATTATCACTGCATGCTACTCAATGGTCCATTGTGCATTCAATGCTTCAGGTATTAGCTACAGGCCTCTTACCTTTGGAGGCTTGAAAGGATATTCTGGTGTAAATGTGATGTCAAGGAAGAAAACACCTCCCTCATAGACTGAACCTGGAGGTCCTAGAATGGTTGATCTCCATTCGTAGATGTTATCACCTTTGGGGCCAGCGCTAAGGGATAAGAAACAAAATAATTTAGGAATATTACCACAGCTCAAATAAATATGGCTTCTTACATTCTTCAAGTATGATATGGAAGAAATGTTTTAGTATTAATCTTCATATACCACCTGAAGTAGAAACGGGGATTAAAAAAAGATTGAACGCTTTCAAACTCTCAGAGAACTTACCTGGACTTATCAGTGTTCCAGACTGTTTAGCAAAGCTGAGAAACTATAGGTGGGGTATGGTTTCCAGCTTCCCTCTCTGACAGTTACAAGAGCAGCATTGCCTAGAATTACTTCTAAACATATTAGACTATCAACACAATACAAGAGTTAAGTTTCAAAAAACAGCTTCCTAGTGTATTTCAGAAATGGCTCTTCCATCTCAGTCCTAATAAAACTGTACCATACTAAATAAATTAAGGATTTATGTTCATTTTATTAATCCTGTGTGTTCTTTTAAAATTAAAATATATTCCTGCATCATTGCTAAACAAAGGCTCATAATGTAATTGAAGGAAGCCAAGGAAATGATGATACTCTTCAATGTCAAAATTTTCTACACTTTCATCATTTTGCTGCACTGATTTCTAAGATGATGCCACATGATTCCTAAGATGCCCTGTTGCTATTGCTTGCACTGTGGAACTGCTTTCTTACGGGGAATTAAAATCACTGTGTCAAATTAAAATAGCACTTTCTCAAATTAGCTCTGTCTAATTTGAGATTCTCCCTAACCTGCCAGCAGCTCACTACGAGCAGTACGAACTAAAGGTGTTGCAGAGATCAAATATCTGCTTGTTAACATTAGTTTTACCGATATCCTCAGACACTTGTACTGTGTAGTGTGCCATATGTCACTGAGTATTCCTAAGTACAGCTCAACCTATAAAGTCATTAATGGTTTAGGACTCCATTGCTGCCTCTTTCGGTGTGTGCTGCTCTGATAGGATTTTATTTGTAAGATGCCAGAGCTGAAAAATCTCTTTGCATAAAGGGAGGTGCTGACAAAGCTTTTTCTATCATGGATGCACCACAGCTTCAGAAATCTCTTCTTCCCTTGTTCTGAAGGGGATGGATCTTAAAACCCCTATACAATGAAAACTAGCCTTGCTTTTCTTTCCCCCTTATTTTAACAAGGCTACTCTAAGACAGAAGAATAAAACCAGGCTCTTTTCATATTATAACAATCATGGAGCAGCATTACTTGAGAAGGACTGCAATCCAATAAATTCAATATACACATGACAATATGTATTTGATTAACGTTCAGAGAAGCAGAGTAATCACTAAGTATTAGCAACAATGTTACAAACATAAATACAATTGCAAGAACAGAAATTGTCAAAATAACAACAGTAATCAGAGACATTTTTTTTTTCCCCCTGTTCTTTCCAGTACTGGTGAACATGTTCTTGACAGCAGGGGAACCAGGACAGAGAAAGAGAATTAATTCTCTTATCAAACCTAACTTTTTTTTTTCAGATTAACCTAATAATAAGTTTTCACCATATGTTCACGCTAGATAATTCAACGATCATGAAGTTATGACTAAAAGCATGCTTCCAGGGGAAGAAAAGCATGCAAGAAAGTAGTAAAGGAAGAGAGATTATCTGCAAATGATGCACTAGCCACAAGGGAAAGATTTTTTCTCTCCAGAACACAAAACCCCGCACAGCTCAAGATCAGTATTAAATTAAAGTAAAAGCCATTCCATCCTGTACACTCCTGGCATCCCACTCCACCTTAATGACTTGTCCCTGTCCTGTGCAGGTCTATATATTTGGGCACTCAGTACTCTCCAGCTACCACTTGTGCATTAGACTGGAAGAGTGTCGTATTTCGACAGGAAGCTCTACCTCTGGAAAGACACCAACTTAACTGCGCAAACTTGCTGAAAAGGACTCTCTGGGGCACCCTTAGCCACCACTCCAAGGAATCACCTCTTTATGTACCTATTAGCAACCTACTGACACACTGTCATTACTGCAAGTTGCACCGGCAATCATCCTCCTCTAAAGATGGAGCTACTGAACGGGAACAAGTACCTGAGCTTTGTTAGCACCGATTTACTCTTGGTATTTATATCACAGAACTGCCAACTGGGCGCACTCCAGCACTCAAGAAATGTGATGTGCGATTAGCACTGAATACAGCCCTCTGAACCAACGAGAAATATTTCAACATTTTGCATTTTACTTCCAGCTTCAGCCCAAAGGACTGTCAATAAAAAAATCCCACAGACTTAAAAAAATATATTATCATTTGTAATAGCCTTAGAAATCTCTTGTATCCTATTAGGTTTCCAATTAGAGATATGGCTTCATGCAAGTAATATACTGCTAGACCTCCATATTAAGAGTGCAACATCTTTGTAAGACATCAGTAGGCTTTAACAATGATGTACTAAGCTTACCTTTTAAGCTTTTCATAATTCAATTAACAGAGTGAAATAGCTGTACATGTCCAAGTTTTACACATTAACATTGATTTCTTATAAAGAAAAGACTGAAAGAGGAAGATGCAAGTCAGCTTCAAGTACAATATTGCTTAGATTTAGCTTAGGATTAGGTAATATCAAACAGCTTATGAGGACCTAGTGCATAATAGAAAAGTGACAATACTGGACCACAATATAAGAACAGCAGCATTAACTTTTGGTGGAGATATAGAAACGGCCAAAGGCTAAAGATTACATTCTTTGTTTAAAATCCTTGCAATTATCTGCTTCAAAAAGAAATTCAGGGATGCATGGCTCCTTGGCACAGCTGTCACCTTGTCTGATATGTGTCACCCGTGCTCAAATTAAGTGTCTAGCCCTAGTAATACAACACTTTGAAGCTGTCCAATATATGACCACAGGGAAGACAATTTTAACCAATTAAATAGAAATTGTTTCCACTGCAGGATGAGAGTATGCGAGCAACAACTTTCTCTAGTAACTCAGCAGCCCACAGCCTCTTCACTTCCAAAGAAAGAAATGAGTAAAAGGCCAGTAATTCAGAGCAAAAGATGACATCCAAAAGAAATAACCATTATTATCCTAACAGGCAGCATGTGTTACACAGCAGTGCAACTGAGATCTCTATTCCTTGGAAAAACAATGACACACTCAGTGAAGATGTGCTGCACACACTTTAACAACTGATTCTGATAGATTCCAATGATGCCAGCTTATCCTCTAGACAGATGTTATGACAGAAACACTTCTTGGGAAACTGCCCAGTGGCAAGGTATTGTTCAAGGACTATCTAACTTTCCAAGTCTAGAAGCAGGAACATGCACGGAATTACCTCCTGGTAAGAGAAATCTTCAGCACAAGTGAGACCAAGCTCAAAGTTCTGCATGGGCCAAGTCCCAACCAGCCTTGTGCTGCTTTGGAAAAACCTGCTCTTGCTCTGCCTTCTTTGCTGGCGGGTGCCATATTCTCTCTCAACTCAAAAATCAAACAGGTAAATTAGAAATGCCTGCAGCAGAGGCTGGGGAGCAGAACGATGGTGAGGTAAATCAGCTGCAGATACCTTGCAGTACTGAGCAACGGTAAACACAGGACTCTGCCTCAGAGATTCAGTGTACATGGAGGAGACACACACACACACTTTCACATATGGGAAAAGCTGAAATGACTGACAGTCTCCAAGAACACCCAGCCTGTGGCTTTTCCCTATTAAGCAAGCCGGATACAATCTCCACCATAGGCCTACATTACATGATGATACCCTGGTATTTTGCACACACAAACTCAGCTTCCTCCTCTGCCCTGGCACCCCTGGGCAAATCACGTGAAGTAGGCCTATGCCATGGAAGGAAGGCAGGACTTTTTGGTGTTCACCACATATAGCTAATGTATGAAAATCCCTGGGAACACAGTTATGGTACTTTCCAGGAGAATGACTCAGAAAAAAGTCCATTGTTTAGGTAAATGTGCTAGTTCATTTGGAAACTACCTGGTCCTTTCTAGGACTTGACCAAATGATAATGTAAGTGCTCTCTTCAGGGAAAATTCAGACTGGCAAATAGTTCTGTTCCCTTTCTTTGAGATACAGAAGACACATAGTAGTAGATCACTACAGTGATAAATCAATCAAAATTTATGGATGCTACAGACACTAGGTTAATACCCTGATATACCAAAGCAGCACATATTCCTTCTTAAAGCTAACTAATTTAGCTGAGTAGTTTAGAAGTGCCAGAGACTGCTATCCATTAGGGTGATGAGAAGATGGGCAATTCCACGTTATGCTGAAGGAAATAACAGCTAATGAAAACCTTCAATATGTTTCAGCTAAAACTGCAAGTAACAAAACCATGAACTCATATGCCAACTACTTCATATCCCTAGATGCTATTTTTGAGGCTATTTTCCCCTGAACATGAAGAGTCTAATGCAAGTAGCTAAGCTGTTTTGAAGTTGCACACTTGGGGAAAATAAATATAAATTCTAAAAACACTGCAGACATGACCTTTTCCAAGGGACATAGCTCAAATCAGAAAGCAAACAACATACTAACGGCACATGGGAATTCCAAGGTGCCAGAGAATCTAATGATCTCCAAAGTAAAACTGCACCATTACAAACTGACAGCAATAACCTTTTTTTTTTTTTGCTGTTGCTTTATTTTCTCGTAAGAAGCAGTGAATGGCTGAACATAGAAGGGCATCTTGGTTATGGACTCCTCACCTTACTAGGCAGTTTTAGGAAATATTTAGGTAAATGTTAAGAGGTCTCTTTTCCCCCTTTTCTTTCCCCACCCTTTTTCCTTTTTCTCCGCCTCTCAAAGATGCAAACCCAAAACACATTAGGAATTTTAGCTGCCAGGCAGGCAGCATACCATTCTCACATGAAGTTCTAGTGCACATTGATTTTCCCTCCTGACCCACCCCATTCCTGACCTCAGGGTAAATACACTTTCTTTTCTGGTAGCCCACTGAGTGGGTCCACACTGAAGTTGCTTACTTACATCACTAGGCTGAATCTGGTGGAGAGATTGCAAAAGCACCCCAGAAGTACTGGATCACTGCGGGGAGGCAGGTGCTGCCTTTACAAAGAAGCAGGACAGCTCATCTAGCTTAGCCACTGAAAAACACACACTTACAGAATCCCTGATCTTTAAGCAAGCTGCCTTAAAAATGGGAGTGTCAAAGAATAGAGAGAAAATCAATGAAACAAAAAAGCAGCTCATCCTTTGGCACAAACAAACACTTCAAAACCTTCGTATTAATGCATAGTTCTAATCTTAGAAATAAATTGTCACCTTCTGCACATGCTTTAGCTACCAAAATGTAGTATCATTGTTTTTATTACCACAGCACCAAGACACTCCATTCATAGGCAGGACTCCACAATGCCAAGCCTGCTACAATACAATCCAAAGACTTGTCTACGTAACTTACACAGTTTTTTCAATTATAAAATAAGCATTAAAACATTGCACAGTTATTAGGAAGAAATCCAAAAGAGGCAAAAAAAAAAGTAGTTACAAGGATACCTGGGGCCATCCATTTAATTGCCATTTTTTCAGTCAAGTAGTTTAAAAGTGGGATGCCTCCCATTTTTAGTCAAAGAATGAAAACCAAAGGAAAAGAAAGGAAAAAAAGATAATCACAACACAAGAAAATCCCTCCTGGGCAACCATGGAAAATTAAAGGTAACATACTAAATTGCCATGTGCCTACATGAATCAGAGTGGCAATTTTTGCCCACTGTCATTACACACAACCAAGCTGCTCCTCTGTGTTAACATAAAAACAATGGATTGAAATCAGGTGACATTCCTGCAGGCTCAGTGAGAGATGGAGGGAAAAGACAGCAAGAGAAAAAGCTGCAGCCAGCTTTAGTTAAGGGAGCAAAGGAGGTAAAGAGAGGTAAGTGAACAAAGATGGAACATCACATTGCTACAGCTATCCAAACATAAAATAATGAAAACAGAACTTAATTCTCCTTCTATTGTATGTTCAGGGGTATGGTTTTCAAATTCAAAGCCATAAATATTATTATTTTTCTTGTAACTCATTGAAAGAATTGTGTTTTCTGTCTTCAATTTAAAATGGCAGTCACAATATTATTGCACAAGTGTAAGTGCCTTACAAATCCCACCACATTTCTAACAGAGTTAGAAGTAATTTCATTCTTCTGTGCATTTTCATGCACAAAAATTCTGTTTTAACATCTGGGAAAACTTTTCCCTTAAGTATCAGCCTAATGTAAAATTGGGAAGGTTTGAACAATTGCACAAAGCTTAAACTGGAGGATAAACGGTGCAGTGAATTACTTTCTTACTAGGCTAAAAAAGGAACCAAATAACTAAATAGCTCTGATAATGGAGCTGATAAGGTGTAATGCAGGGATTTATGGGACTTCAAGGAAAACTGATCAGGGGGATTTCTTTGTGGGAAGAAAAAAGAAGACTATGTTTTTCAATTTATATAAAAAATACTTGGCAGTAAGATCACACAACAACCAAGAGTTATCACAGCCAAGATCTCATTCTTTTTCTATTACAATAGGAATAGAAATGCCCAGGGGTACTTGCAAATTTAGGGCTTTTACCTGAAATATTTCAGTCTCTGCAAAATATTACTGTGAAGTTACTACTAAACTACTTGGTGAAAAGGCCAACTCTCTTAAACAATTTCACTGAAGAGTTTGATTTTTAAACGAGGCTTCAAAGATTTAAAATAAAATCTCAGTTTTGACCTCAGGGAGGTCAGGAGGAGACTTACAATACTCTCAGGAGTGTGCTGCAGCTCTATTAAGTTTAACAATAATCACTCCAATTTAGGAGCAAGTCCTTATAAAAAGGTTCAAGAGAAATTAATCCATTTAGCATTGGTTCCAAAATTGAAAATAAATCCAGCCTGCTCAATTCTCAAGGGTTTCAGTCTTTCTTTCCAGTGGCTTCTTCCTAGCCTTCTCTACTGCAAAGTACTGGAAGTTTGTCCCACTACATGTCAGGACATTTTCAGTGTCCAACATGACTGCAGAGGGTTTTTTCTGTAAGTCTGAGACTTTAGTATGTACAGTATGCAAACACAGAAAATGCCAAACTAAGTAATCAATGAAATTATTTTCATTGTATGCAAACCTTTTTCTTTTCTCCTCTTACTTTCAGCTTGAGGCCATGACCAAAAATTAAATAAATTAAAATGTCCCAACTTATATGTGACCTTACATATCCCATTAAATAATACCCTGTACAAGAAACAATAAAACAAACTGGGAAAGAGTAATAGAGAATCTGACTTGCCTAATGATTAGCAAAATCTCATTTGAAATGACAAGGAGATGTGATGGTAGAACCTGTGCTCTGCCAAGGTAACCTCATGTTATTTTTACATCAGTTTCCTTCCTACCATTTGTCTGTTGGACTATCAACTACCAACACGGGGACAGAAATTCCTACACATCATCAGACCTCATTTCCAAATTATCTATGTATTTATAGCACAAATGTGTAATTTACAATTGGTAAACAAAACCAGGCAGTTTCACAAATGCAATACTTCTGCAGCTACACCATTTTTGGGGGCCTCTTCATATTCCAACAGGTTTTTGGAAATTGGTGTAGAAATATAACTACTGAACCTATTTATTTATGTAATTTTAATGCTTGCATAAAGCAAACATACCTTAAACTGGTTGCCTAGCATCAAATTGACAAACCTATAATTAAAGACAAATAAAAGACAATCAATACTATTAATAAATATTCGAGTTCTTGTGTCACTAATCTCAAATGTGGTGTACTCCTCAAAAGAAAACATAAGCTCTACTTCCTCCTGGTACTAACTGGAATATAGTAGGTTCTTCATACATGGAAAGGAAACTGTACTCTCTGACAACTAAACAGTTCAATAATACCCCCTTGCCCTCCATAAGCAGCCCTGGATGTGCTGCACTGAATAATAACAGGGCTCTATCCTAAATACCATGCTTTATCCAATAAGGAAAATAGAAATCCACCACAATTAACCTGCCATTCCAGAATAAAGCTGGGACCTACATCTGTGTTTCTGTTTTCCACACCCGTCTCATGTCCTGTTCTCATCAGTGTGAGAATACAGAAGGTGATCTCAATAAGCAGATAAAAAAACCACCAGCATATCATAAATATATAGGACATAAGTTGTAAAACTAATAAATTTGAACCCACATGATTTGGAGGCTTCTGTCTCTTCACAAGTTGCTTGCCCTGTTTAAGAAAAAAAAAAAAACTAGAGGATCCCACCTATTTCATAAGTCTACCTATCCAGCATTGAGCTAACATAGTGAACCAGTAATTTTGGACTTTATCATCAGTTTGCCTTATTGATTTCATTTTAACTAGTAATTCTGTAGATCAAGAAATGTATACCCTAAATAAGTTAGATTGGAAGGGTAACAGCAGCTACAAACCAGCTCGAAAAAAACAGACCCAGAAAGTTAAAGATGATGTGTAACACTTGGCAAGATGCCTCTGATATGCTGGAAATTGAAGGCAAGCAACACTCTTGAGCTTCCTCAAACTAATAAGGAGAAGGTTCTTTGGGCTTCACCCAACTGCCTCCTTGAGCTAGCTTTCTTACCTCCATGGGGAGGAAAAGGGCTGCTTGAAAGAGCAGATAATACACAGCCAGACTAGAGTTATACTACCATCTCTCTTGCACTGGATGGCAGGAAGTCTGTTGAAAGTCTGTACTCAGAACAGACGAAGTATTTTAAGATTACTAGTTTATATGCAACTTTTAAGTTTTCAGGAGAACATAACCTAGGCAAAAAAAAATCTGCTCATGTATCACACGCTCCTAAACGGATCTACCCGTCCCACCACCTACCTACCAACTCACCCCAAAAACATGCTACAAATTAGAACAATCCATCTGCCAATCAGCACCAAGAGAGTCTCCTTCCCGTAAGATCAACGATAGGTAGAACCAACATCACTTAACTAGAGCAACAGGCCATCCCATTCTCTTGGCTTCACATCATTGCATTGCTGCCCATCAGCATACCAATGCTGATACCGGTAGCATTATGTTGCTAATCAAAGCACAGTATGTCCTGAAGGACATGTCTTAATGATACATGAATGCTAGAAAGAAAAATAAAAATCTAATCTGAATGTCTTCCCCTTTACCTACATTAAACCTCCTTTCCTTGCCATTCACTAAATAAATCAAGGTCACTGCATTTGGATTAACCTATTCCACTGTGAGTGCTAACAGTAAAACTATGCAAACCAGCCAATACCAACCCAAAATTTGGTTACCCCTCTCAAAACAACAACAAAATATTCTCAATTATACTGAGAAGACCAGACCATCTCTTTCCTGATTTTCACAATTATAAACTATCAAAATTACCTGGCAGAAAAGTAATTTGTAAACACTGCCTTTGAGTTTTGAAACTCTGGCATGCACAGACTAGAAACAGAAATCTAAGGTGAGAGTTTTCTTTAAATAAAACAAGATCACCTATACTGTAATACAGCACAGCTGCCAGCCAACTACATAGCAGATACTAAAAATTGTTAATATACAACTCCAAGTTGTTCTCATTAATAACATGAACCAGTCACAATAGCTAGTCAGCATTGACTGTAGCAGATACAAATATTTTGAAGCTGGTAAGAGGGAAAAAGCTTAAAAAACAAAAAAAGTCTTTCAAAATATTTTAAAAGAATTTTTTCTGCAGCAGATTCATATGCATAAGGATAACCTGAATAGGCGTTTGTGGTGTCTTTCTAAAGTTTTTTATTTTTTGTTTTCAAAGTACAAGGAACATTAAATTTAATCCACATTAGGAGCCACAAGAGGACTAAGCAGTGCTCTTAAATAATGTATACAGTTTTGTGGCCAACTTGCATGCCTTAACTTAAAGGACAGATATAGACCTTCACAAATTATCTTTTTATTCTCCAGAACCCTATTTGACAATTGATGTTAAGTAACTTCTCCCTCCCAAAGCAAAAAAAACCTCACATGGTTGAATTTCAAACTTCCTAATGCCTTTACTTCACAACATTTTTATTTAGAAGTATGTCCCAAATGTAAGGAAACATTAATGACAATGAAGCAATGAAGTGACAGGCAATAACAGTTTCAAATCAGGGCATTACATCACTTACACCTTTTATGAAAAGCATGTTACATTCACACACATAAAAGCCAACACTGGTGTCTTCTCCTCCCTGATTTCCACCAAAGAGAGATGACTTAGCAACAATTTAATAAGCTGGAAAGACAACTCCCACGTGTGGCAGTTACGTTCTGCTGACAGAGGACCATGCCAGGCAGGGAACGGGGAATTGCCAGGGAGCACAAGAAATCCAGGCCTCCTTCTCCTCAGCATAACTCCTAGTCCCACATGGCTTAGAAACTTGCTCCTTCAGCTGACCACTGACATTCTTAGTTTAAACTAAATGTAAACTTTTTGCTGCCATGAAAAAAAAAGAAAATCATGCTACGTTTACACTTTAAAACCACTGATGTTAAATAATATTTCACGTATGTTCCCATGGAGGCTTTCCTAGTCATTTAAAAAAAGAAAAAAAAAAAAGACATATTTTCCTCACAAACTTCTTGTGCAATCCAAGAACTTCACCAAGGGTCTAAAATACATACTTCTTTATTGGATGGTGGTAACATTTTAATTGGTAGTAGTTCTAGCCCGAGATTTTCTATTCTATTTCATAAATCGAGGCAGAAGTACGAGAGCACACCTCACAGACACATGCGTTTGAGAGACAGACAGCAGCACACATTTTGGAACCTCTTAACCTCAGCATTGTTACAAGTAATACTTTGAAGCAAGAGTAACAAGATTAGGAGAGTATGTTTAGAGAGTTGAGCATTGCTTTTGTTATGCTGTAACCATTTCCACACAGACTACAACAGAAATAAAGAGGCAAGCCTAGGAAACAGAGACAGAGGACCAGTTTGCACCTAATTTACACTGTTAATTTTTTGAAGAAAAACTGAACACGTTGCTTCTAATTAGGGACAAATATGAAAGCAGCATAAAAGCACACAGCAATATGGCAAAACACCTGGAAGACCTGACAGCCTTAATACCCATGCTTGATGCAATTTTACATACATAACAACATGAGAAATATATCATTAGCTAAAAAATCACACGGTTTTCGGGTATGAAGGTAGGGAAAATCTCTAAGAACAAGGAAAAGTGATTTGTTTCCAGTCACTCCAGCTTCATTCCCTTTGATTTTTCTCACTAAAAGGTATTTCAAATATTCCTTTAAGTGAAATAAATATCTTCAAATAGCAATACATTTACAATGTAAATATATTTACACTATTTTAGAAAATTTCTCAGCCAGTCTAGACAATCCCACACAAATTTTCAAGATAAAATAATAAACAGATATTTCTTCATTTAAGTTTCTATGTCAAGACCTCAGTTCAGAAAGGCCAGTAAATAAATCCTTTGGAGTACACACAAACAGCCTTCTCAAAAAATCAGTAAGAATAAACCATTTCCAAAGGCAGCTGACAATCCCATCATTAAAACTGACTTATCTTTTTTTTAAAAAAGAAAATTATATTGGGTTTTTAGTCAAATGAAATTACAGGTTATGATGAGCCAACTTTTTTAACAATTAAAGCAAAATAGCTGGAAATAACTCTCTTCTGCTGAGCTTGTACCTGTCACAGATGAGTAGAACCCATCACTCTCAAAAAAATCATCCCAATGATAGTATCACTAACAGAGTAGCAAACTAACCAACACTAAAATGATTTTTTAAAATTCACTCTATATAAATATATGCAAAACTCATGCAACTTTCAAGACATGAGTTAATGATACTACAGACTTGAAATCTGATCAGGTAAAGTCAACCTTAATCTTAAGTACTGAAGTAAAACACCAAAGTATGTGTGGCCTTGTTTGTGTTTTAAGATTTGATTCTCTGAAAGAGATGTTAATTTGACAGAAATACGACAGAAAATACTTTTAGAAATTACTCTTATAAGTGCTTTTGTTGAATATATATATGTGAATGCATGTTTCATACTGCACAAACCTTTTCATAACATAACTTACAAAGATTTTTTTCTAAATACAATTTCCCCCCTATAAAACAAAGTTAAAATGAAGCTCAGTTCACATATTAGCATAATAGAGGTAGTATTGCTGCAAAGACTTTGATCACAGATCAAGTGCAAATTTTCTTCCTCTACTAGAGTATCAAAACAAATATAGGAAATCACCAGGCTGGATCTGATCTGAAATCTACCTAATTTAATACCTTGTATCTCACTGGCTTCCAGTGTCAAAATGGACAGAGATTGGCATCAGAAGGTTTCTGCCAGGTATTCTGTTTTCCTCTATCAGAGCAACATCCTCAGTGGTAACTGCTTGAGCCTCAAAACCAGGCATTCATGTTTTCCTTCTGAAAGCAGTATTATGAATAAACTGCAGTAATTCTGTCTGGTTTTGCACTCCATAGAAGCCTGAGACTTTTTGAAGCTTGCTTAATTCCTGGTGTCAGTAATGTAATATAACATGGAACCCCTGTGCCATATTTCATTCTGTAAAAAGTAAACAAATTAAATTTCACAATTTTTAATCTCATTCCATACACCTATGTGATTGTCTTAGCAGAGGAAAATAAACTTCCTGTCTGTTTTCTCTAGAGAATAAAAAATAAGAAAAAGGCTCAGGATCCCCAGGGAAGGGGTCACAGTACCAAAACTGAGTTCAAGAAGTGTTTGGACAGCACTCTTGGGCACATGGCGTGATTCTTGGCGATGGTGCTGTGCAGGGTCAGGAGTTGGACTTGATTATCCTTGTGGGTCCCTTCCAACTCAGCTTATTCTGTGATTCTGTAAATGTTACATTTGGTTGTGGGTTTTTTTGAAGAAAACTATCCCCGTGTCTTCACATAAGAAGTTCTGCAGTTCCTTTTTTAATAAATTCCATCTTTCCTATCCAAAATCCACCTGCTTCTCCAAAACACTTTTTTAGATAAGACAGCATTCTACAGGACGCTGATAGATGACCCATTACTTTGTATGTATTTATATTAAGCCTTTTTCCTATTCACATGCCAGAAAAACCCACTGACCTTCCTTTTTTCAAAATGGGAAGACTTATCACCAAAGGTAATAATAATGCCTCTAATGAGCAGTAAGCCAGTAAAGACTAAGTTTCTCTCCCTGCTTCAAAGTTTGCAGCAGACCACTCATTGTTAAAGATCTATCCTGTAAGCAAATATATTTGTCAAATCTCTTTCTAAAAGCCAGTACTTCTGTATCAGTCTGGGCTAGTTGAAGTCAATGACAAAAAATCCATCAAATTCAGCAGAACTAATTAATTTGCAATGTAGGATAGAGAAATCTCTTTGGGAACCTGGCAAAAAAACCCCAAACCCAACAAACCCAGCAGCAACTGCAAAAGCCAGATCGCTGCAAAGCACTTGGACTGGAGGTTTGCTTCATCACACTTAGCCCAGTCAGCAATGATGGCATTCCTCATTCCCACTGTCAGCAAAGAACACTTTTGAAAGCATCCTTGTTGCATCTGCATCCAGTGACAAGACAAAATACTGTATTTTTTATGGAAAAGTAAATTCTAAAAGTTACCAGTCAATGCTGCTGCTGAGCACCTTCAAAACAAGCAACAATCTTTTCTTCCATCACTAAAATGACTGTAGGTTTTAGATAATTACAGAAGAGTAGGCCCTTATTAGGAAAGCACAGGGCTCTGCAGAGAGCTGAACTCCTCTACAGGAGATATTTTAAGGTTCTTACCTTGCAAGCCACATGATTTAATCAAGTCACCTTTCCTGCTCCCAAGAAGAGAATTTGGAGGCCAGGAACATTTTGGCTAAAGACTAGGTATTTCTAATTGCTGTTTTTATTATGCTTTAGCTCAACTACCTTTTTATTTTCTTTCTGAATCTGCAGATGTGGGTTTGTTTTGGGTTTTTCTGTTGTGTGGTTTTTGGTGTTTCGGAGGTTTTTTGGAGAGGGTGTTTATTTAAAAAAAAAATCCTTAGCATATCAAGAAGATATTTCTCCTCTGTGGCCCCAACATGAAGAAACTGTGTAGTTTAAACTCCTGCTGAGATTTACAGGCATAAATGTCAACTATAATAGTCAAACCTTTTAATGTATTTCTTACTTCACACCTGATATTTTTCCACTCTGTGGAATTAATTTCATAACCTGAAGTGCCACTTATTAAAAAGGCAAGACATGGTAAAGAGCTTGCTACCATCATCACTTCCTTTACAGAAATAGTGATTTCACTCATTACAGCATACTCAAGTTTAATCAACGCTGTGGTTTTTGCTCTGTGTAGGTATCAATCATTTATAAGTCTTTGGATTCTACTGCTGACTTTGTAGGTCATTTCCGTAGGCATTCCCTTGCAACCTGATCAGACACGATGCGTAATAGTCATTTCTGGGATGACCTGGTATGGAAAGGGATGTGGGAAAGGAGCGTGAAAAGGGACAAATTCAGTATGTGAAGAGGATTTCCAGTCCCAAAGAGACACAAGAGAGGTGTGCACATGTGTATGTGAAAGGAGGGAGAAAAACACTTGCATATGTGCGAGCTGGGACTGGACAAAGATTTCAATGCAATGCTCAGAATTCAAGTAGACTTTAGTCTATAGGCAAGTTTAATTGGAAGAAACAAACAAACTCTCCTCCCCCCAAAACCCCCATCATGCTCTTCTGGTAGAACATCTCAAGGTACCTTGCTTAGGCCTAGGAGCATGAGTTGAATATTGTTCCCAAATCACCGTAATTAATAAGACTGACTTTGAACATTCATTATAGCCACATGCCTGCCCAATTCTATTTCAAACTCTGTTATGTTCTTGGCCTCAATAACTTCCTATGACAGTAAGTTCCAGAGACTAATTATATGTGTGAAAGACACATCTAATACCTTCCTTTTATTGCTCTTCTATTTACCATCTCTGATTTCTATAGAATATATTTCTTTGTTCTTCTGTTATGAGAAAAAGAAAACAGATGTTTCTAATTTATTTTCTCTTACACTAGAATTCAGTGCAGCGTGAAGTTAACAATTAAATGACTGAAGGATTTCATCCTGTGTTCTCCTAGACAGAGTAAACTTACCTGCCTACTAGGAGAAGTCAGATGAACACATAAAGGAAGTAAAAAAATTCAAACCTATGAACTTTTAAGGCTTATGACAGAAAATGAGAAAACAAATACCAAAAGCATTAAAAAATGCTCCTCTATTCAATGTTGGTATGTCTGTATTTGGAAAAAAACCCAAACCAAAACAAAAACCACACCTAAGCAAACCACAAACTAACCAAATGAAATATAGCGTGTATGGCTGAAGATGCTAGTGAGGGAGAGAGACAATAAAAAACGTAAGAGAAGAGAACTTTATCTATAAAGTCACCCAAATCTCTGATATCACACATACTCAGCATGCTATTTTAAACCTCACTGTAGAAGCAATTATAGTCAACAGTTCCAGCTTCCTTTGTGAGCATAAGCAAGTTCTCAGGTGCCATCATCAGGGTCATGGATGAACGGCTTAAAAGGGATTGATGTCACAGTTTTGCAATGACATTTCTGGGCACTTGCAGGAAGGGTGTACATCTATATTTGTGTGTAACTACCATTATCTGGGTGTATGCTGCACCAAATAAAAGCATGACTTCAATCAAAACATTTCCTAAAATAGGAATGTCCGTGTAGAAGCATTAAATTTGTAAAAGCAAGTAGAAGTAGATTTCAGAGGAAATTCACCTCTGAATTGCAGACTGATGACACTGGCGTCACAATTTCAGTGGAAACCTTGCTTGATTTAGTTATTGCAGGACAGGAAAGGACAATTCAAAGAAACTACAGAGCTTTTATGTTACTGCAGTTATAGGACTGATCCCTAAATACAAAGGTTGCCTACCCTCAGTTCCACTACCAGCCCGCACTGCATCTTTCTAAACCCGATTCCAACTTTCCTTATCTTTGTTTAATCTTGAAAACAAATTTCTCGAGCAGAGAAACTCTTGTTGACAATACATGTCATTTGGATCAGATTTTTTTTTTTAAAGGCAGATTTTCAATAGTGAAACAAGTTATAAGGAAATAAAGTGTTCTCATGCAGTTAGGAAGTTCATTGTTCCAAGCCAAAACTCTGCAAGGACTGGAAGAAAGCCACTAGTCTGCTGTGATTAGCCAAGAGCACAAGAGCACAATTGGTTCTTACTTGATGACAGGATCAGATACTAAAAGGAAACCCAGGTGGGTGAAATACAAAATGAGGTGTCCTGATTGAATGTGATGACATTTGGATTGAATTTTCTAAAAATTTCGTATAACTTTTAACAAACTTGTGTGCTAATGGTATTGTTGTATCTAGTTCTGAACATACAGACACTTTAACGTATAAAATTTGAGAGCATGTGCATTTGTGTACAAACGTGCACACAGACACACACAGAAAATCTGTACACCTCCATAGCTGTACTCATCCACTTCAGTGACACATGCACACACACTCGTATATAGTCTCCATTAGGGCAGATCTAGAATTGTATTATCACTTTTGCTATAAAATGACAACAAAAATATACATTTTGGCAGCACTGATATCCTTTCAGTCCTGAGAAGAAATTTGACTTTACCCTTTATACCACTGGGATTAACTGGCAAGTCAGTGTTATTCTTGCAGTCTGTTTTGCACACCCTTAAGCGACTTTCTTATGTATGCTTCTCCTGGGTGATGCAATGTTTGCAGTTTATGAAAACACATTCTGTCAACTTCTACAAGTCAAATTAAATGTGGAAGAAAAGGAAACTTGATCTTACAACAATTCTTTTCCACACAGCTACTTTTGCACATTTGGGATGGAAAAAAAACCCCAACCAACCTCTTTACTTCCTCAGAACTTCAACTGTACTCTGGTGAGTGAATGCAAAAGGGCTGTTAGCACACACACACACGCTCTAAACACATGGCTGACAAAAGGCAGATTTGATGCAACACTGTTCCTCTAGAGCTTCTGTACAGATAGTATCTAAAAGTTTTTACAATGTGCAAATTATTATTAATTACCTCATATTTTGCAAAATGATATGGTGGGCAAAATAAAAATCAAGCTAAAATCTACTTCATTTATTTCAAAGTTGAAGTCGGGTAGCTGTTCTGTCTTCTGGAACTATCCAGCTGCTGCAAAACACATACTGAAAGGCATCATTTAGAATCTTCCTTACTGTAAGGGATTGTACTTTTAACTGCTGGCAAAATCCAAGTACATATTCCCCTCCTGAGCATCTTTTAATCTTTCTAGTTTCTGTTCCTTTAATCCATGTAGAACAGACCCCCATCAAGTAGGTATGTCTCCTCAGTACAGGTTACAGAGGGAAGGCAGCTCTGGTTCAGTGTCAACTGAGTTCAGGTATATATGTGAAAAGAGTGTAAAGCAAGATCTAAGCTGTGCAACCTCCAATTAAAGCAGAAAAACAGCTTAAACTAAGAAAAAGTCTACCTATTAAAAATGTCTTAGCAGCTGTAACCAACATGGATGAGAAATGGTGAGAGAGGCTGCCCAGTGGCTGTTATGCTGGTTTCACACTTTTCCCACTAGGGCAAAGAATGATCAAGAGACTCATGTCAATGAGTACTCTTACTGGAAACAGCTTTTGTGTAAAGTCAGACCCTTAAATATAACCATTTCATAATTTTACTCCTGAGACAGTGTTCTACTACATGTCTAAAGACATACAGAAAGAATCAATAATATGGGATAATTTAAACCCTTGTTTTCTTCAGAGCTACTTGTAAAGACAAACTTGAACACATGAAAGAAATCACCTTTCCTAATCCTGTGAGTGTGCTAAGGATGCACACGGGCCTGACTGCCCACATGCATGCAAGTAGTAAAAAACCAAAAGAGTTAAATAGACCTCCCCTCATCCAGCTCAATGTCTTACTGCACATACATTTATCTTCTTCCTTTCTTTGTTTGCTGTATGGTCACTTGCTCTACAGCTGTTGAAGTTTCCTAAAATCAGAGGACTTTAACAGCCGAAGCAATGCAAAGAGAAAACAAAATCCCCAGTCCTCCCACCAAAAAGACACCCCAGCACAGCATGTCCTAGTTTTTCTTATACTGAGAAACAGAATAATAAATATGAATAGGGAAGCAAAGTGAATCTGTGCATAGTATTACCTTTTTTTTTTTTTAAACAGTCTGTATGTTTGCTTTTCATTAGCTCCCTGTGGTGGCAAAACTATAAAAGATAGAAACATAAAGGGGAAAAAATGAAGTAGCCAATAGCAAAGATTTCAAATACACTTACACAACCACAGTTTATTTTACAGCTGCTTTACATAACAATAAAAATGTAATATACCGTGGACTTTTGGCAGTGTGTAGAGAGGCAGCATCAAATGGCAATAACGGAGTGAGCACAAATGATCTCTTTGGAACAATTAACCAATTTTAAAGGACCATTATGTCCAACAACTAATAGGTCCAAAGAGACAGAAAGGTCAAAAGTGTGAGTTTCTCCATACTGACCTGAGATCACATATATGACCCTCTGGAAGAGAGGATAACTTCATAATCATATTATATAACCTTTACTAGAGAATAACCCTGTTTAGCAGACTGAACAAAAATAGAGATCTTTCCTTCAGAAGCCAAAGGCGAGGTGCATTCTTCTGTTTAGCAGACTGAACAAAAATAGAGATCTTTCCTTCAGAAGCCAAAGGCGAGGTGCATTCTTCTGTTTAGCAGACTGAACAAAAATAGAGATCTTTCCTTCAGAAGCCAAAGGCAAGGTGCATTCTTCCATCCAGTTGTCTCAGCATAATTAATAAATTAATAAAAAAGGAAGGAAAAAATGCTTACCCTCTGTGTGTAACCAGCTGAGAAAAAGAAAATCATTGCCTATCTATAAAACAGTGAAATGCTCATATAGTTCAGTAAACAGTCTGCCACTTTAGAGAAAAAAATGGGTAAATAATACATATTGTACATTAAAACTCACAACTGTTTTAGTGACCTTGAACTCTAATAATATAAGCAGGGACATGCTAAACCACTTATTCCTGGACACAGTTCATTCACTCTCTCCAGCAAAGACTGAAATTTAGCACTGGACCTAGTGTGTAATAAGGATATGACACATTATCTTTCAGGAAAGCCAATCTAAGCAAACATTATAACTCCATTACTATTTTAATAGCTAAAAAAAATTAGATTCTCCCTCTGAAAAGAAACCATTTGCTAAAACAGCAACTAAAATCTTTTCAGATGTGTCATTCAATGTGTACATGAGAGGAAGACTAGTAAAAATATTGACCACAGAATCTTTCATTTGCCTGGCATATAGCTCTCTGCTGTGCACGTGCTCATTCAGGCTCACCTTCTGCACATGTCAAATGTCCTCATAACTCCAAAGTGAAGTTTAGATGTATCCTCTTGACTAGAAACCTTTCAAGATAATAAAATACACTTTTCCAATGACCAAAGAGTACTACATAAAGAAAGATGACAAATTTCAATTCCTATGTCACCTTGGCATCAGGATTATCCCATTTGACCATTTAAGTACTTTAAAAACACTTTCCTCTTTCCCTTTCATCAAGCTCCTCTGATTCATGACCCAGATACTTCAGCAAATTAAAAAAAAAAAAAAATCTATATACACATTCAGCAGTTTAGCTGATCACTGCTACTCCACTTGCAAGTAAATTAATAAAACAAGAATGGTTATGTCTGCTTATTTTTTAATTCCTAATAAACATTTTTTTTCTGTCAACAGGACAACCTCACCTCTTCAGTTCCCTGTAGGCTTGGGCTGCAGACTTTGACAGACGTAATGGCTTACTGCTGAAGGATCAGTGCAGCCATCAGGAAAGAGATGGGACCAGAACGTGCTCATCTCAGAAGGATAAGGAGGCAGAAGACACTACAACTGTTCTATACAAGCCTAAGATGGCTTGCAGAAAGAGGCCCAGCTGCATGGGCCAGAACAGGCACACTACCTCTTTTTTCCAGAACTTATACCACACCCTTGACTTGGGACACACTGGATTATGATGAAGGAAAGGAAAACCTAGAAGAGAAGTACAGAGATTGCTGAGAATCTCTGCAACAGATTGAAAGATTTACTACTGGAAAGGGATTTGGCAAAATGCTTTTTGTTCCTCTCTTGTTCCCTGATTTTAAGGGTCACATCTAATCCCACCCTATATTTTTACTCTTTCCTAGTATGTCATAGTTCAGCCATCAACTCTAGCTCCATCTTTTTTAACTCATTTGTTCTGAATCAATGAAGACTGGCAAATAGAACAGACTTCAGTAGGCAACAGACAGCTCTCCTTTCCAGATCCAAACCCAAATCAGCACTCCTTTCTTATTTCTTTTTAAATTAAGCTGTGAATCACTAACAAACCTCATCCAGCTGCTCAGTCAGCCATGACATAGGCCGCAGCCCATCCCCACTTACCCTCACAGCCCTTCACTCTGCTGTTACTGCTTATGGCTGGATCACTGCAAAGGGTTACCACACAAAGCCTCCACTATCCAATCCTATTTTTCAGTCTTTCCTAACAAAATCCAGTACCACTTAACAAATACATCCTAAATGGCTAGTTCTGTGCTACTTAGCACTGCAGTGAAATGTGCACCTGAACAACCTCAATGCTAAATTATTTGTCTGGACTTTACATCTCCTCATAAACAAGATTAATCTATGAAATACAAAGCAAAATCCTTGTAATGCAATGTAGAAAGTACAGACTGCACAGTCTATGGGTTAGAAAATTTGCATTTTCTGTGGGAAAAACAATGTACAAGACATACCTGATACATTACAAAACCTCATATGTAATGTAATATTTATAGTCATTAAGAGTACACACACTGAATACTAACTACTTTAAATTGGACTGTCTCAACACATGTAATAGCTATGCAATTTAACTCATATTTCCCTAACAAATACTTACAGTCCTCCTAGATATTGAGGTGGAAGGTGAAGTAGGAGCACAAAGATACCAAAGCAAAAGATTAGCTGTTGGACAACTTCATTATTTCTCGGCCACTATCCAGGAAGAAAAAAAGCCCCAACACTACTATATCTCAAAACACATTATCCTATTACAATGTAGTAGTATCACAAAGTAACAGCTGTGATAACCTTGATGTGCATAAAACCGGAAAATAACCAAATCACATATTCAAGATAATACAATAGCTGCTGAATAAAACAACTCACTTATTTACCTCTATCAGATAAGAAAAAAAAAAGCAATTTTGCAATATAAGCAGAACTTTTTTGGGGACGGAAGGATAGGGTGACACCTACAAGCCCCAAAGATAAACCTACTTTATTATTAAAGAACATTTAAACATAGATGGAAATTTGCATACCACTTTGCAAAGACAGACAAACACTAAAAAGTCCTTTGCTTTGAAAAGTTTACAGTCTAAATTCAGCAACACAAAGGCATGAAGGTTAATCCTTCACAAAAGCCAGGAGAAGTGGCTGAGTGACAGGAAATAAGAGCTTGCTTCAAATGGCAAAGCACAAAAAGAAGAGAGGTGAGAACGGTTCCATAAAGGGCAGAAGTTTAACATTTTCTGTGGCTAAAAGCCATGTCAACTGGAACAAGGAAACAGAAAAGAGGTTGAACTTAGTGGACTGGAATGAGGGACAATGGGGTGGGGGAAGGAGGTCATTTAGTGGGTATTCCACGTAGAATGCAAAAAGATCATTTGGGGTCATTTAACTTGGCACCCTACTCCTGGCAGTGGTAGGAGCAGACACTCCTCAGAATAGGTGACCGTGGACTCTGTAGCCCATTACCTTTGTAATTCCTCAGCATCCACAGCCATTGGATTAGGGGTGCTAAAGGGTATATGCCTGCCTTTTCTTTTTGTAGCTGTTAATGGACCTGCTGCTCGTGAATTTCTTCAACCTACCTTTAAATGTGCTGATACTATCTGCCTCCACAATCTCCTGCAGAACAGTTTCCAGAACTTCACCGCCTTCTGGGTAGATGGACTTAATCTGTTCTAAAATGACCTCTTAACAGTTTCAGTGAATATGTGTTTCAAGTATTATGGAATTTACTGAGCTTTTGCCATGCTTCTCTTACAGTTGCTACACAAGCAAGGTGTGCTCCTTTCAGAGATTCATATTCACAGGGCCTTCAACAAAGTAAATTTGCAATCTCCTATCTTTAATACTAGTCCATTTGATTAGAATTGACTTGAGTTTCAAATGATTTTTGAACATTCCTACCCCTTTTGCTTGCTTACTTGTTTCTCTCTCCACCTTCTGCCCCCTTCCTCCACTTCTGCCTGCCTTTCTCTCCCTCTGCTCCTTTCTTGCTATCACTTCCCCAGTTTTCTCTTCCCACTCCTCACATCTCAGTGATCTCCTTCTAGAAGAACAATCCATGGCTCAAGAGTCACATGTGGCTCGAGTAGCAGTTCGATGTCTGCAATGATACAGTGGGACACTTGTTACATATATTCTTCAAGGTATAGTATGTTGTGCCTACTGTAAGATCATGTAAGTGCATTCATTTTATTGCTAAATGAGTATTTTACCTCCCAGATGGGGGTATAAAACAATCACCACAGCAAAAACTACTGTTGCAGCTTGCATGCAACAATACTGTTTCAAAAATCTGCTCCTGCCTGAGAAGAGGTTGGTCCATGGATGTCCTCTCCATTCATCAAGAGGAGGATGCCCTGTGTCTTCTGCTTCTTACAGAAGGCAATATGAAAGCCAAGCTAAATTGCTGGAGCAGAAAAAGCATCAGCCTGTCTCTACTTATACCTTTGCTGCAACTGTTCCAGCAACCAGTGCAAAACTGCCTCAGTCATCCATATGGGCCATCTCTCTCTGCCACCCCTTACAGACCCATTAATGTCTTGCAAAATCTTGCTGCCTTGAGCAGTTTGTTTCATGTCCTTTTCTGTTCCTCACTTGCAACTCATTCATCGTCCCAATCTTGCCAATACCTGCAATCTGATTAACCTCACAAGGGGAGTGAGGGGATGGAAAAACTGGAAAGATGTTATTCTAAAGAAAATATTAAAATTTCACTAGAGATTTCAACCCTAGGATGCAGCTGAAAGACAAACAGCAGGGCAGCTGAAAGCCCGGCACTAGTTACACTCAAGACTCAGATCCCCTAGGTCACTCTTGTTGCTACTATACATCTTCTTGCCTGATTTCCTAGGTGACAAGGGTGCTGTTGAAATTAAAGTAGGAAGGAAAGCATTACCACAACTTGAATGCAATGGAGAACTCAGTCAGATTCTGGATATTTTGAGACTTAGCATAGCTATTTAAAACCTTCAGTCTTTTATTTCTCCCCCACAGTTACCCAAGTGTAAGGAGGCATAAATACCTTTACCAGAAGTCAATGCACTACAAAATATGATGAGAATCTCAAATCAAGAATTATGCTATCAAAACAAAAGCTAGACAATTCTCGATGATAAACAACTTACAAGGAAAGCAAGGAGGACACCAACTCTAAGTGTTTGCATGCATCACCTCGTTTACCTCCTTTAAAAAGGTTACTAATGCATACAGAAAATAATGTGCAAATATAGTATTACAACAATCTGATTGATCAGAAACTTCCGATAAAATGACCTTTTGTGGTATACTACAGTATTGATATAATTACTGTAAAACTATATTATTACAACTGTGTACATTTTAACAATCTTTCAAAACCATCTGCAACAGCTAAACAGCGCTTTAATGAAATATATTGCACTTGCTCCACCATGTATAGGGCACTTCTCAGAGCAGCAACACTTATTCAGAATCTAAAATACCACACTGAAACTTTCCAGAAGTTAGCCACTTGAAAATTGCAAACATATAATGATCCCTAACAGCTGTCACCTAAATTAGGACCTTAAAATGTCAGCAAAGATATTCAAACTGCATATAAAACCTGTGAGACAGTTACCCTGGCAGTTTTCCTTATAGAACAATCACTGTTGTCTCCAAAAAGTCTGACAAAGTTCTTAGACCGTAACTGAAGTATTTATCTTTTTTTTTTTTTCATCAATTCACCTATTGTGAAAACCACTTTCAATTTCAGAATTAATTTTTAATGTTTGGGGTCTTTTCACTCCTGTGTGCAACCCTCTGTACGATCCTTGGCATCAAAAGAAAAGACACCAAGACCCGTCTCCTGATTTCTCCCAGAAAGACACTGAAATTAGCTCACTGGCAATTACTCAGATACCCACAGCAGAAAAAGCATTAAATATTAGGAGTCCACCTGCCTCAGGAAGCTCCTCCCCACTCCGCCTTTACAATTCTCAGTATCAGTTCAAGATTCTCTGTGTTTCCAGCAAGTCCAGCAGCTCCAGAGGGAAAGATGAGAAATCTTTTAAATATTTACACTGACACAAAATACAAAACATATCTACTAAGATGCTGACCAGATTTGGTTCACACTCACTTTTGACTCTAAAAGTTGAAGCCCCTGGAGGAATCGAGACCTAAATTCTGCACTGATTCACAGAAACACAGAACCAAAGAAATCTAACAGGACTCTACATCATTAATCGTACAGCCTCTTTAATCCAATTACTTTGTATTTTCTCTTAAACAAATGAACTGCCAAAACTTGGCCTGAACCCAGTTCTCAAAACAGCTCAATTTAATCTTACCTGATCTGTATTTTTCAGTTGTGACATCATGGAAGAGATTGAAGGGAGCAGGGAGAATCAAATATCACATCTGCCTCGAGGTACAGTCTGTGTGCCCCACTCTCCTTTTCTCCCCCAGCTCCCCTTCCACAGAGTACAGGTTAATAAAGAGCATGCCTATTAGATATGGAAGTCAAGCAAACAACTCTGCAACATCTTCTCCTCATAATGTCAATTAGTACGTCACACACAGAAAATATGCATTAAATGCATGGTTGTAACCATTACACTTTCCCCAAATGCCTTGGAATTTTAATTGCATGTTGCTAAAATTTGCAAATTGGCAAGTGAAACAAGAAATCCCCTCTGAATTCCTGAATGTACAGTGCTTATTTTGACAGTTGTAGTTTATTTATAGTACTTGACAATACATGTTCTCCCCTTGATTTTGTAATATAATGAAGTCAGTAGACCTCCGCTGTTAAGCCTCAGAGGGAAAAATAAGTATAAATTTATTTTATTGAAATAAATTTACAGATTGGCAAGATTCTACTCATAATGACTAAATTGCATCATTAATTTAACTTAGTTTGAGGCACTTTGTTTTGTGGAGAAAGCATAGCCCTTACCTTTGAAGGTGCTGTGTGAGGCTGCACAGGTGTGCAATAATCTCTTAACTCGTTCACATAAAATGGCATCCTTTTTGTTTAGTACACGAAATACTTCTAAAGAGCTGCTGTATGGAAGTCTGATCTTTCACGTACAATGACAGAAGAGTGCAGGCAAAGGCTGCAGAGGTTTCACTATGCACAAACTCACCAATAACCTTAATCCACTGATGTACTGGTGCAGGTGAGCTTGGTTTCCATTCCCAGCACAGCCCCCTCCAAGAGCAGGACCAAAGTTAACATCTGTCAGATGTGTTACTGGCTCTCAGAACCAAACCATTCTTCAGAATCCACAAGGCTCAGTCACTAGTAACATGCTCGTGATGAAATCCTCAAGCACAAAGCCATCCGCTACCACCTCCTTGATTCCCTAGGCTAGCCAGTTATCCATAGATAATTTTGTTTTCATATAAAAAGGCAAGAGAGATTCAATCCCTAAAGTATAAATACTCACATACAGTGTTTCCCATTTATGTCTACGAAGTACCATACATATATAATGCATATTTCTTAAAACAAAACCAAGCATATAACCTGCTGCTATACACATATCCAATATAAAAATCTAGACAAGCACTGCTGGAATACAACTGGAAAAACCAAACAAGACTGCATAACCAAGAGGAAATATTAGAATTTGTCAGATAAAACATATACGCAGCATCATAAACACAGTTGCACAGTGCCCTCCAAGGGCAGCAAAGCTGAAAATCAAATAATAAAATTAAGTGGTATACAAGGGAGTGTGCACAGAAGGGATTTCAATCCTCTTTGTTCTTAGCCATGATACAATTTCACAGCCGCTCTCAAGATTCATCGTTTCCATGTTTGGCATGCAAGAGCACAGAATGCAGTTCATTTGGGAATTACTGAGCCAGGATGTGCCAAACAAAATCTACCACAGCATCAGCCAGCTCCTGCCACAGTGCCCGAGCAGCCTGCCCACTAAAACATTTCTGACTGTTAAAATAAAAACAGAAGTCACTTCAGAAAAGTTAATTCCTGTAATATTACTAATCAATCCACAGCAAAGAAGCTGCTCCTGTGCAGCTTTTGTTTGAGTACGTCAGGCAGAGGACTTCGCCTGCAGGAACTGCTACCTCCACATACTTCAAATTCACCGAGTGTAGAAATGTATTATTTTTATGGTTTGTGAGCTAGACCATACACAGCTGCAGAGGATCTCTAAATTAGTTAATACACCATTTCAAAAGGAAGAGTTATTTCTCCAGGGATCATGTGCCAAACAAAGCGAGGAGGGAATGCTGAACCGCTGGTAGTTTATACGATAAAAGGTATTTTTCAACTACACACGCAGCACTAATTACGAAGGTCCTTCCTATCCTACATCTGGAAACTTCTTGTGGAAAACACATTCAGAGAAACAACGTAAGGGAAAAAAAAAGAAAAAAGTTCTAAAACCACTTTTGTAAGCTGGTAATTTTCATTAAAAGTGCTATTAATATTTTATTTTTACAAGGAAGCAAAAGCTGGCATTTGTGTCATTCCTGATCTAATAGTTTGACTGTGCATATTAAGGAAAAATGTAATGATGAAATTAAGCTTGTTATTTACAAAATATTAAGACCACAAGGTTTATGCTAGAATATGACTATGTTCATGAAGGCTATTTTGCACATGGAAGTAACAAAACCAACACTGATTTTAGAGTTTAACAGTGACAATCCATCCTTAGATAGTACACTAGATCTAAAAGCAAAAGCTCTTAAAGCATTATTGGAGTTGAAAATATTGAAGAAATACATTTGCAAAAAATTACAAGCACCATAAAAAACAAACACAAGCAAGACAAATCCAGACTTTCAAGGTATGTAGATGAAATATATTAATTATAATATGAAACTGTTGAGTTCAAAACTGCCTTTGAGCCACACATTTTATGCAAACTTCTCTCAAGCCAAGAAATCTTAATTCCAAATTGCAAAGTTTTGAAAACTATTAATATACCATAAGTTATAATGGAGAGCACTTCTCCCCATGATCTTTACTGAGACACATATTTATTAAGTGCTGACAGTTAACTTTCACAAGACTCCCAAGGAGATCTGGTCCTTATTCTGTGAATTTACAAAAACCGGGCTGAAGGTGCCAAGAAACACAACTGTATTTTATTATTATTAAAATAATGAATTTGTGATAACATTTTACTCTGAAGCAATGGTAAGCCTTGCAGGCAAATGCCTCCTTCAGTAAAGGTTTGAAAATTATTTTTGTTTAAATAACAGCTGGTCTTGCCTATATGAACTTAAATGAGCCATGTGGAGACAAACTTGTTTCAGTTTGGCTAAGACAGACTTAAAAACATTAATTCTAGTTAATATCCATTTTGGTGCCTCTACACAGATGGGAAAAATAACATTAAATTACCATGCTTACATACAGTCAATACCAGACACCCAATAAAGCACAGATTCAAAGCCCTGCTCATAATGCAACCGATGCACACAGTTCCAGCAGAACAGCTCAGCTGCAAGTTGAGACAAAGGAGATTTACATTCATTTCTCCACTTTGCCAGAGAGCTCCAGCGTGACCTTGGACAAATCACTTAGTTTTTGTGTGCTGTAACTTCCCATCCCTAAAAATGGGGAAAAACACTTATTCCATAACCTCACATCAATAAGCAGATTTACTGTCAGGAGATGCTTAGATACAGAGGTTGAACAAATGACACAAAGCAAATAAAGAGTACTTAAACCTTTAATTAACTTCTCTTAAAGCTGTGGAGACTTCATCACAGAGACAGAAGGAAAGCTTTTGCACAATACTCACAAGTGTTATCAGCAAAGATCAGAACTGCCTACATAGCAAGATGGAACCATGCTTTAACATCTGCAGACCCAAAGCAAAGGCATGACATCTCCTCTGTCACCAACATATACAAAAGACCAAAAGTAAAAAGGTCCCTTCTTTGAGTTCTAAAACAAGAGTCAAACTTTCTGATATAATATAAAGTAGAAGAAGAGTTCACCAGACACATTCTTTAAAAGATTTAAAACACTTTAGGTCCAAACAGTCATTCCCCAATTCATATTAACCACTAACCACCATTTGAACTTGAAAGCCACATTTAACTTTCATAACTCAGTATTAATATCAGAAGTCAAATCATCTTGCCGAAATTAAAGACCTCCGGAGCACTGGCCTACTGAAAATTATGAAGAGGACTAAAATCCATTCAGAAGTAGCTGACAAACATACATTATACTAGGACACTTACGAGGACAGCATTGCTCCCATCAGGAACCCATGAATTTGCAACATGTAGTAAATATATCTTTTTACAAAATGCCTTCAAGTCCAAAAATCTTGGTTTTGAATGCAGGCCAAAGAGAGACTGTTTCCATGCACATATTCTGCACTTCTGCACAAGTAACTGCACTAGCCTGTGTAAAAATCAAAATCACAGCCTGAGGAGGGAGACAGGAGGTGCAAAGGGACTATGAGAGATGAAGCAGTCAATGAGAGACAAGCCCAGGTAAGCTTTTGCAGGACACACGCAAGCTACGGAAAACCAGAAGCAAGGAAAGTACTGAGGAGAGAGGAAGTTTTGGGATAAACTTCCTCTCATATTACCCACATATGTGTAAAAACCACACAGCTGCTCAATCACAGGGTGTTGACTGTACTTGGGGTTTGGGTTTTTGTTTTTTAAACATATGATCTGTGGGTTATACACATGAAAATACAGTCACTGCAAGCTACAAAAATAAAAATGAAACATTTGTTTTTAAGCTATTTTGTTTGAAATGTCAAATGGTTGTCACTATTTGTAATTGCCTCTTATATGTGGTATTTTATACGAAGAAAAATACCTCATATGAGGTAAAACAGTTCTTACTAAAAATCATTCACAACCTAAAGCTTTGTCTTTCAAAATGCAGAGCTATTCTGGGATGTGTTAAATATCTCAAACTCCTATTACTGCAGTAAGTCTGGAAGAACAGCACTTTGCAACGAGGTCAAAAATTAAAGCACAGCAAACCATGAACTGCTATCGAACACCAGGCAAAACACAGAACGGGGGAAAATACAAAGGTCGTGAGGGGTGTAAGACCAAATGTCCAGAAAAAAAAATACTATGATGCTTCCAACATAACACAGGATACAGTTTCAGATGGACATTCTCAAATACGACTTGAGGCTTTGGCAACCCCTAAAATTGACAGCACAACAGGTAGTACCTGGTATCATATATAACTCCCTGAATACGTAAGCTTTAAGATTAAACTTGCAGGAGAGAGTGAGATGCCTGAAAGGAAAGGACTGGTCTCTCCTCCAGTGACACCTGAAAAAAGTCTGTGGAGGCACAAAGGCAGCAGAGATATGAGGGGCAGGAGGCCAAAGGAAAGGTCAGAATAAGCAAAGTCAAAAAGGGAGGAAATTGAAACTAAGTTCTCAAACTATATGTTTAATACCTCCCTCACAGCATGCCAATAATCATACAAAAGGAAAAAATATAAAGGAAAGCAGCGACACTGTTAGCAGGCTTCCTGAGAACAAATTTTGGCAACCTTAAACATCATACAGCAACCGGAATCTCTCACTTGCTTAATCTCCTCACAGTCATATTTCTATTTCTTTTTTCACAAGAGGTGAACTTTGCCCATAACTGCGATAGCTGAAATTCATCTCACTGTTGTGGCAATCGGCACCTGCCTACCCTTTCACAAACCAGCTGCTACAGAGGCAAATTCCCAGTGCTTGACTGCACAATTGGAGCCTTGTTAGCCATCAGCAGAGCTGCTCTCCTTCACTCTTAGCACGGTCTTTACAGAAGAAGGATGACTTCACCCCAAGATGAGCAATACCAAAACTCCTTTGGTCACACACATACACACACAACAAACCCTCCACTCACGGCTTTCCTACCTATCATCACATCAAAAGACAGTAACAGCTACACCAGTTTCACGCGTTATTTGCAAGAGTTGCCAGCTCTCACTGTCACTCATTTGAAAATCAGAAGAAATGTAGAATACTTGTAACTACACTATGGGTGACGATTAATCATCACTACTTGTACTATGAACCAATTTTTACCATTAGAAATATTTACGAAGGCTAAAATAACACAAAGGTACTATGTGGGCCTTGAAGTTCATTATCCTCAATGGTCTGTGAAATGAAAAAAGAAAAACCAAAACTACACTCTATTTTGACAGGTAGTCTGCTAGTTCATCTTTACCTGTGAATGAATCCAATTGAAACAAGAACAAATTAGGGTTCTAACATTATTTACACAAAACTTCAGAAGAAACACGCAATCGAACATATTCGTATACTGTCACAACTTTTGAATAGGTTGACAAAGTTCAGACTTCAGTCCCAGCACCGTCACCATCCAGACTCGGTTATCTTGAGGGCAGGGAACAGTGCCTTTCTGAGGTGCGCTTCTGTGTTTCTTTCCCACAAAAATCAGATTATGACAGGAGGAGGAGGGAAAAGCATGTGGACTTCATCCTGACACAGAGCCAGGATGCAGACCAGGACTGACATCTCCAGCCCAAGAACTGGAAATTCTTGTAATATTCAGATAAGTCATTACTGTCCCTAAAACAACATTGTCACAGCTAAAGATTTCAGAGCTCAATGGTTATCTTCCAAACAGCACAAAAATCTTAGTATCAGACTAGACATCATACACCACATTCAACTCCTCCTTTCATTAACTGTGATCCTTGGGACTGCTACTGTAAGAGTGGCTCTGGAAGTGTCAGGCTAACTCTTGTGTTAATGCCTCCCCGCAGACTAACAGTAGCAAACAGCTTCAATAAAGAGGTTCATGCACATTTGTGGGTGGAAACTCAATACTAAAAAGACCACTTTAAATAGTTACTTATAAACATAATTTTCTATGATTTCTGCTATTACCAACATCAAAAGGCATCAAACCTCAGCAACAGCAAGAAGATGGGAACAGAGTTATGCTTTGGCAACTACAGAGAACACAGACCAGACCGAAAGCCTCTTTCCTCTTGAATGAGCAAGCATAACCAAAGATGTTACACTACTATTGTCTCATCTCCAAATGCAGAGACTCAGGGACACCACACAATGAATTAAATCAACCTGCTAGATGTTTTAAAACAACATACAAATTTCTAAAACACACTTAAAACCAAGCTGCTCTATAAAGGGCAATAGAATAGCCCTGCTTTCTGTATCATCAGCTAAGATGTGTGTTCCTGTAGGGCACCCACTGAGTGACCAATTCACACTTCTCTTCCGCTGTGAGCTGCTGTTCACAACAGCACACTCTCAGCTAAAAACCTCATAGCATTTTACTATTCTCTGCTTCCTTGGCAGGACTCTTATTTATATAAGATTAGGGCAGTCAGGCATTAGATTTATAAACCAAATGCAAAAACAAACAAGGAGAAAGTTTTCACACTCTTCTTTATAGACCAGTTTCTGAAACGTACACACACCAAACAGCATAACCAATTGAAATGCAATCATTAAAAACAGCAAAACAACTCCCAAAACAAGCAGGAATCTGATCAAAACACGTACCATCTCCGGAGGTCCCCCCACCTGGAAACTATTTAATGTCATCCAAGCAGTCACAAAAGTACAGTTGACTACCTAAACAGCCACTCCTCTGCTCTATCCAGAGTCTCTGATGGCAGTTACCACACACAGACACACTTTAGCCCCTCACCTTCTCCCACCCTCCTCAGGTAAGGAATTGACACCAACCTGCAGTTGGGAGGTGGATCTAGGGTGATGTCAGCCAATTCCTTCTGAATCCTGTGGCAATAAAGCAAGAAAGAACAAAGGTAAGTCACTGTGTGGGACAGCAGTTAATACATACTCCTTACAGATATTCTGTCACTGTGAGCTTGCCACAGCACATGAGAGGCAGGCCCTCTTGGCTGCAGCCTCCCACCAGGCCAAACCCCCTAAGCAGGACGGGAGGGTTACAGATACAGGTAGAAAAGCAGACAGGCATCGTGCACTGAACCCAGACAGGTGTACTCCTGTACTCTCCCACAACGATGCCAACCACACAGTGGAAAAGAATGTCCGCTTTGCTCTGCCAACCAGCCTGTAAATGAGGGGAAACCTCTGCAAATGTGGAGGAAACTGCAGCCTGAAAAGGAATTTTGTCTTATGGGATTGAGAAAAACAGTCACTGCCAAATTGGCTCCCTCCTCTCTCCCCCAGCTTCTCATCACCATCCTGAGAAAAAAAAACCAGCCCCGAGGGAGTCAATAACTGCGCCATTCTCAAGGACACTTAAAGGAAGGTGAATATCTATTTCAGAGGCTCCTGCACATTCCTGCCACCTTCAATTCTCTCTTCTCTTCACCCTCAAGAGCCACACAACATCCCCATGTCCCCTCCCTAGGACTCCAGATGCTTCCTCTCTCCACCACGTTCAGCCAACACCCTGTCCTCCCTGCCCAGACTATTCTGGGCTTATGCAGCTTTTGCCACAAAACGTCCAACCAGCTATCACCCTCTTCCCTGGAGTCCCATTACTGTCACTCAGGCTTCCCTTCCAGATTTCCCCACCCAGTATTCAGTCTGCCTCCCTTCCCCTTTAAACTCAGCCAGCATCTCCTGCTTTTCTTTCACTTGTCATACACAAGAACCACGGCCTTTCCACATGAGGCAGTTTAAAACCTTCTCCTTGAAGGAGTGAAGGGCACAACACGTAAATACTGCTTGCCACTATCTATGTCAGTTTGCCATGGAAACCTTCTGAGTGGAGATCTGGAATAACCAAACTGCCTAAATTCTACAAAGCCACAGAGAAATTAGTTGCAACGACAGGGCATTTGCATAAAACCCCAGTCACTTCTGACACCTACTAATACAACCTCTCTGCTGCTTGGCAAAAATGTTCAGTGAAATAGTTTATTATTCTTACTAAAGTACTGCAAGTTTGCGTGAAAACTTCCATTTGTCAGCTTAGCTCCCTGGAGCAGGATGGTGCTGAATTCAGGTGACACACAGAATAAGTAAGAAAGGGTAACAACTTTTTTTTTTTTTCCAAATGAGTAGCTCCAAGAGTCTGTCCAAGTGAAGAAAACAGACTGACATAGCTGCTCTGGAATTACTATTCTATGCAGGTGTCTCACCCTACACATTATTCTGGAATAAAAATGATTTCATTCTCAAAAAAACCCCAACCCACTCTGTGCTGTGAGCAAAGACTATTTCAGAGCAGAATGTCCACCAGTGGACCTGCTGTGGATTATTTATTCTAGTCAGCATTCAACCATACATAGAAAATTCAACCTAAGTGATGAGCAGACAAAAATAACAGTAATGTATTTGTTGCAAAAGATTTGGGGCTGTATTACACCACTTGCACTGGAGTGCACTCCCACAATGCAAGCAAACTCAAAACTTCACAAACATGCATTAATCTCCAAATTGGTCCTGGAAAGAAAAAAAGACACTCTAGACTCCAACCTCTGAGAGAGGGAAACTGATGTTGAAATGCCATGCCTTACGAGGCACTGTAACTTCCAGCAGCAGAGAAAAAAATAAGGTCTAAATACCAATCCTACACCATCCCCATAACTGATGCTAATAAGGAAAAAGGAAAAGACAGCAGAAATAATTAAGGGTCAGAATCACACCCCAGAGAAAGAAAAGCCAGGAAAATATTTGGGATAAGCAGGAAGAGAGACCAGAGAGCAGTGAAGTTGGGCAGACACTTGCTGCAGCAAGACACCGAAAAAAGTGAGACAATAGCAGCTTCATGTGGAAAGGTTGAGCACAAGGACTAGAGATGAGGAATGGGAGCAGTAAGGGAGCCGTGGGGGAACAGAGCAAAATAAAATGAGGAAGAAGGGAAGATGCAACCAATCAGTGAGAAAACTGACTGTAGCCTCACCTCTTGGCACTGGTAGATAGCAGCTTAGAGTTTTTACTCATGCTGACTTTGCTTTCCTTCTTCTTAGGCGTGCTTGTCTCTTTCTCTGTCTGTTGGTTGGAGGATGAAGATGAGGAGGAGCTGGTGCTGGCCCTCGAATCGTCATCCGACATAGCGACCCCCCCACCACACACCCCAACCTGGAGAGGAGACACCATGGGGCGTGGGGAACAAACAGTGAACACAAACACACACAGAGAAAGGCAGCTGACAATCTCGCTCTGTGTTTGGGTCATGCTCCTTTTAAAGAATCTTCGTGTCTCCCTCTCTTCTCTAGGCCCTACAGCCGTAGCAGAAGGAGCAGTGGCTTCCCCTGCGCTAGTAACACCAAGGAGCAGGGGGAAAGGGACTTTTTTAAAGATTCCTCTAAGAAAGCAAGTGCGAAATGAGAGGAGACCGGAACGAGGACGACTGCGAGGATCAGGGAAGCTCAAAGCAATTCTTTCTAATCTCCCCCAAACTGCACACACAAGAGGAGCCATCACCACCCACCACTATCGAGCTTAGGGGTGTAGGAGATAAAAATGGAACAGCTCCGATCCCTTGGGTTCCTGGGAGGCACGTGGGGGAGGCAGGAAGAGATGGGGCTGAGGGGATGACCGTCGCCAGTTCTAAAATGGAAGTGGGGCATCACTGGCAACACAGGGAAGACCCCGGCGAATCTGTGACTTGTGGTGGGGAAACCCCTGCCGGCTGGATAACCCTTGTCTGTGGAATCGGGTGTTAGAAGCCGGGAGGGGGGGCGAGCAGGAAAGGAGCAAAGGGAGGGGAAGGGCTAAGCAGGGAGTGGGGTGCACTGATGGGACCCACCGAGGCCCACCGCACCGAGGGGCCTATGCCAGCCAAAGGGGAAGGGAACAGAGGATCTGTGCTGGGGGGGCGTGTGGGGAGGAGGGCCAGGGCCTACGAGGGGCGAGACTGGAGAGCCCGGTGTCAGGGAGGGGGGCAGCGGGTGCCAGGGGGAGGCAGCCCGGGTCCATGCGGGCACCCCGGGGCCACTGGGGAGGAGGGCGAGCACGGCGGGCTGCCGAGGGCAGGTCCGCACCCGAGAGGGGCTAGAAGTCGTCGGGAGGGATGGGGGGGCTAGCAGAGCACCCCGGGAGAGTTCGGGGGAAGGGCGCGGGGGGCAGCCACGGGCCCCAGGGGGGCCGGCAGACGGCCGCCTCCCTCCCAGGGCCACGGGCCCCCGGGGAGCTTCCTTGCCCCCGCCGGGCGAGAGCCGGGGGGAGCCCGGCCGAGCTGCCCCGGCCGCGGGCCCGCAGGGCCAGGGGACAGCGGTACCTGACAGCCCCGAGCGCGACCCCCCTGCCCCGCCGGCTGCCGCCCCATCGCCGGGCCGCGGCCGGCCCTACCCCTCGCCCCTGCTCCCGGGGAGGGCGGCGGGGGGTGCCCCGTCCCCCTACCTCTCCCTTTGTGTCTGGCTGCTCCTCCTCGGTGCGGCTGGGCCTGGCCACTCGTGTCTCTCTCGCTGGGAGAGAAGCGGAAGTGCTGCAACAGCAACTATTAAACAGGCAATGGCTTCCCTGGCTGCCTCCCCCACCGCCGAGCGGGGCTGGGGGGCGGAGGGG
>WBMZ01009832.1:0-20775 GCA_013400975.1 Atrichornis clamosus | reverse complement strand
CTACCTCAGCTCTCCGTGCAGGGAAGCACAGCTTGGCAGGGAGATGCTCCACTTGTGCCATGCCGTGGCAACACAAAACGTGTCCTTTCCCCCCCTTCTCCCTGTGAGGTGTTTGAACCCAGTTCAGAAATAAAAGGCTGAACTGGCTGAGATGCCAGTGGTGGCCAGGCTGTTGTAAATCATTTCCTCCTCAGAAAACAGACTGGGTGTTTTTATGGTTGGGGTTTGGTTTTTTTTAAACAAACCCCAGCCTGCCCAGGAAAGCCAAGCAGCACAGACAGACCTGCTTCACTGGCCTGCACACAAATCCCAGCACACCCTCCCTCACTGGCACTACCATGACACTTCTCCATGACATTTGATAACAAGGCTGCTGAAAAGACTAAAAACCCATAAACATCAAACTCCATGAGCAGCTCCCTATTGCCTTGTGCTGGGACAGGGAGAGATGTGAGGAGTGAGCCAAAGGCCACACCGAGAGCACCCCAGAGCCCTGTGGGGCTGCACGCAGAGCAGTTCACAGTAAAAACCCCCTTTTAATCAACTAATAAAGTTATCATAATACAGAACAAATTCAGATAGCAGTTGGGTCTGCAACACAGCCACCAATTCCACCTGGGTGCTGCTTTTGCAGCAGAGGGAAGGTGTTTGGTCACCAGTGCCTTATGACATAGAAAGGAAATGCCTAGAAACCACCCAAAATAAAGTCTCTGACTTCACTGGCCACTACCTCAAAAGCAGAGTAAACCCCTCTCTGTCCCAGGCTGGATTAGAGCTTGTGAGACATGGGGGCTGCACAGTTAACTTCTCCTGGCCAGGAACAAGGGAAGGGAGTTTCCCACTCCGGCATTTTTCCTGGTGTAGTGTGAAGAGTGGTGGGGCAGCCAGTTGGCTCCCTGCCATTCCCTGTTAGACCAGCATCCAGCTGCATTAGATTTGCTTCTTACTGGGTCAGCACTTGAAAACTCGATTTTAAAAAAGTTAGTGGAGAGATTTAACTGTTTGTGGCACATCAGTTGGTTCAGGCTGGGCTTTCAGACACAGAAATGCCTGTGCAGCACTGAACAACTCATCACGTTGGGAGAAGCTACCAAGTCACTTCCGCCTTGGCTACTCTGAGCCAGAGAGCAGCGCTGCCGGGCGGAATTCCTGAGAGGAAATTTGGAACAGCAGCAGATCATGATTTAATGGAAGCAGGGCTTCTTCCCCATGTCTTGGGGTGCAAGTTAAAATCACTGCATACTGGGATATTAGACATCAACACTGAGTACCCTGTGCCCCTGTGCAAAGGCAGGGTTGATGTCCAGTTTCCGGGGCAGGTTGTTGCCCTGTGGGAGAAGGTGGTCATCAGGAACAGCTGGTTGGAGAGCTGTGGAATGCTGGGGAGTGATCCACTGCACAACTGGATTCACAGATGTGAGGAATCCTAATAGGAATGACAGGAGAAACAGCTCCTCCCAGGCTCACACAGCCGCTGCCCCACAGAACAAGGGCACTGCTGGCTGTATCCAACAACCAGACAGGAAACCACTGAACTCAGTGCTATGAGAGCAGGAACACCAGGACAGCATGAGCTCCAGCAGAGCACCAACGTGGTGGGATCATAATGGGACAAGTCCTTACCCCACCAATGTGTCAAGACTAATAAACACTTATACCAGAGTGAGGAGAACAACACATGCCAGCATGGCACCTGGAGCCTCCTGTTCCACTCCAGCTCCAGGATCTCCACTCCCAATACAAAGTGTCTGTGCTGACAGCAAGAAAAGCAAAGCCTCAAGGCTTTTTTAAAGGCTTCCTTAAAGCCTGCTCAGGGGCAGATTTGAGTATCTGCCCAGACACGTGGTGGGATTTCACTCCCTGATCAAGGCAATGCTTAAAGTTATAATTGCAGATGTCATAAAAATGTGTCCAGAGAAAAGATCAGGGGGGAAAAAAAAAATCCAACGTGACACCAAAAACTGCCATGAAGAATAACAAAGAGTTGCTAGATCTGCTGCTATCACTTAGTGCTACCGTCAGTGCTTCACTATGTTGCCTGAGTGCAGGTAATTTCAAGGAAGAGCATTTTAGGTTTTCACTGTTCACTATGGGATCTTGGAGCTATTTTATGATCTGCTCTTTTTGCTCTCCCCAAGGACCCCGAGTATCTACTTCCTGACTTCTCCAGTCACGGCTTAACAAGAACATGCTCTGAGAACATCCTCCTATTATTGACCATCCACTTCAGCAAAACAAGGTTAAAAGCCATCCCAAATTTCCAGCCTGCCTTCAGAAGGAAACCACTGGAGCGAGGCAGTTATGCACTAACAGCTTTTTGGCTCGAAACCCTTTGAAACCATCCCGAGAGTGGCTGATATCCAGCACGTCTCCTCAAAGTTTGTCAAGTTGATCTGCAAGCCAAAATTTATCAAGGTTGTCTCCTGCTTGTTGTTTACTTGAACCAAGATATATTCCAGCCTGTCCAGGCACTATAAAGAGATCAAATGCTTTCCTGAAGTTTTTGAACCTCCACCATCAGGAAGGTGGGGCTGGGCTGAGGGCTTATTTTTGCATCCAGTCCTCAGCACAGGACCACGCTTCCCATCTCCCCTTTTTTACCCTGAGTTCTCTTTATAAAACCTAAACAGAAATATTTTGCACCCTTGGAGCTGCCCCTTGCCCGCAGCACAGGGGTGGAGCTGGATGCTGCAGGAGGGGAGAGCTGGGCTCCCCAGTGCCACTGGGGGCTGCATTTGGGACCACCCCAAACATGCACTCCCAAGAGGGAGGGTTCAGGGCCATGGAAGACAAAATCAGCCCAGAAGCCACGGAGTTTGGGCATTCTTCGGGGCAAGGGGCCGCCCCTGCCCGCGGCACCGTCAGCACTGCACTGCAGCCACGGCACCGGGCTCCTGGTAAATCCCAGCCTGGCAGCGTGCTCCATGACCAGGCTGCTGGGAAGAGTGCCATCATTGTTCTCCCCATTCCTCCCCAGCTCCCTGACTCCCCCCGAGTCCTGCAAAAGGCAAATGCTGGTCACACAAACATTCCTGCTGGGCCTGTTCCTCCAGAGCCCAGGGAAGGGAAGCACAGAGCTCGCCCCTGCTCAGTCTGCACGAGGGGCTCAGGGCAACTGGCTCTTAAACAGAATTAACCAGTGTGGCTCTGGGGGCTGCAGCTGCCCTTCCACTCTTGTAACTCCAAATCTTCTTTACAAAGGTCTGGTTGCAGTTTCAGCAGCTTTCAACTATTCGTATCAACAGCTTCCAGCTATTTGTTCCATTTGAGGAGCAGAAGCTCTTCACTGCCCACTCCTGACAGGGGAATACACAATGGTTTTGTACCGCAGCACAGTTAAAAGCCAGCTAAATGCTTTCCCCCAAGAAATGCTCTGCTGGCTCACACTTCCACATGCTGAAAACCACTTCCATCCCTTCCCACACAGCTGGTCCAGATGGAAACTGGGCATGGGAGGGAGGGGGAAGTGGAGGTGGAGGTGGAGCTGGGCTGGGGGCTTGGTTTTGGATCCAGCCCTCAGAACAGAACCACATTTCCCCATCTCCCCTTTTTACCCTGAGCTCTCTTTACAAAATATTTTTTATTTGGATCAGATTATTTTTAAGCTGTAAGGAAAAAAATTCCCAGCTCCAGTGCTGGACCTGAGAGTGGTCCTGACGGCAGCAGCACTGGCCAGAGCTCCTGCCCACGCAGGCAGGAGCTGCAGGCAGGAGCTGCAGGCAGCAGCTCTCAGCACAGAGCTCAGCTCTCAGCCAGGCTCGCATGCTCTGGCACAAGGAGTTTTCCTGCTCCCGTTCCTGGGAACAGGAAGCTCCACAAGTCTGCTGGAACAGGGATGGGCTGCTGCTGTTCTTGATCAAAGGGAGTGTGAGGGACCCCGGCAATGGGGCCTCTGAGCTCACTGCTCCAGGGACAGACTCCTCCAGCAGCGAAGGGCTGCTCTCTGTGCGCAGGAGAGGAGGATCCCTGAGGCACAACCACCCAGGTGCCCACAGCAGAAGTCAAACCCCTTCCTGCTCCTCTGCCTGCCCAGCCCAGACACCCCAAGAAGGCCTGGAGGAATTGTTCTCACATCCAGCCTGAGGCTTTGGAGTAGGCATGGGCTGCAGAGGGCTGCAGGAGAGCAGGGATGGGACCTCTCCTCAGCTGTATTTTTATTGGAGACGAGCTTTACCCAAAAGAGTGAGCTTTCTAGTTGTAAAATCCATTAAGACTTCTCCTAGAAATGTAAACAAACCTATAAAACCCAAAGGCATTCCATCCCCCCTCTCCTACCTACTCTGCTTATTTCCATGGTTTTCCAAAACACAGAGTGCTCCGTACACTTCTGCTCTCTGAGGCAAACCATGATTTACTCTTTTTCCCCAAGAACTTTGTTCCAGAGCCGAGTTCCATTCCCGATTAAGAGACCCAACCAGACACCCAACCCACCACAGAGCCCTTACCAGCTTCTGGGCGAGCCCCGGGGGAGCCCACTCGTAGGTGATGGTGTCGAAGGTGGGGTCCTTGCCCGAGATGTTGGGGTTGGTGACGATCATGCGGTTCCTCTTGTAGATGCGGACGCCGTCGCCGCCCTTGAGCCGCGCCGTGAGCGTGGAGTACTTGGAGTCCGAGAGCAGGCGCCCGATCTTGCGGTCATCGTCCAGCTCCGAGCTCAGGCCGTGCTCCTCCTGGCTGCACTTGCATGACTTGCAGATTTTCCTGCACCCGACAACAGAGATCGTCGCTGGGTGTGAGCTGGCCGTGGGAGGCGAGGGTCACACAGGGGCTCAGTCGTGGAGCGTCAGCCTCTCCCAAGGGTTCATTAAACACAGCCCGGAGTTATGGCTTGGACAAAAGGCTCAGTACGAGCCCTGGGATAGTTTGGGTTGGAAGGGACATTAACGCTCACCCAGTGCCACCCCTGCCATGGGCAGGGACACCTTCCACTATCCCAGGGTGCTCCAAGCCCTGTCCAACCTGGCCTTGGACACTTCCAGGGATGGGGCAGCCACAGCTTCTCTGGGCACCCTGTGCCAGGGCCTCTCCACTCTCACAGGGAAGAATATCCTCCCAATATCCCAGTTATCCCTGCCCTCTGGCAGTGGGAAGTCATCCCCCCTTGCCCTGTCACTACAAAGTCTGCTGCCACAGACAAGTGTCGAAGGACACTCTCTGCTGACCAGCACTGCCATCAAACACTAACAGCAAAAGGGGCAAACTAACTCTGACACAACCCCAAGGATTTCAGCAGGATCCTGGAGCAAGAGTGAGTCCAACCAGTCTTTCATGGAGTCAGTAAAAAAACCCCCAAACAGTGCTTCCACCAAATGAGTGTTTTAAAGTTTGAATTTCACAAAGCTGAGGTATCACAACTGGGAGCTGAAGGCATCAAGGCACTCCAGATGCAGCAGCACAGCTGGACTGCAGGCTCCCCACACCACCATGGGCCCACACTGCTCCAGGAGCATCCCAGGTGCACAGAGGAGCCCAGAGTTTGTGAGGCAGCTCAGAGGGCACTAACTCTTTTAATTAGTGACATCTGGATGTCTGTGTTCCATTTCCAACTCCTTTGTTGGGAGCAGCCCCTGTCCCTGCCCTGAGCCTGCCACTGTCCTGGTATGCTCCCACCAGCTGTTCATATCAGGGGCTATTTACCTGAATTTGTGCTTTTAAGAGGAGAAACTGGAAATAAAGTATCAAACAACGAGATGTTCTGTCACTAAGCACATTGCAGTCAGGATGCAGGACAGGACCAGGCACAGCACCAAGCCCACAGCTCTTGGTCACCCCCCAGCTCTGAGCCCACGCTTGCCTCAAGGACAGTGGTGACAGCCAAGCACTCGGCACAGCTCCTACTGACCACGTGGGATTGTCCTTTGGGTCAGCACTTCCCTGCCTTGCCAGCATTTGTTTTCACTATTCCCACAGAGGCTGGGAAGGCAGTGTGCACCAGGCAGGGCCCTGCTCCAGCCCTCACCGCAGGCATTGCGTGGCTGGGCCAAGCACAGCGGCTGCAGAGCCCTAGAAAAAGTGGAAAAAACCCCACTGCATGGAGCCTCAGCTTGGTGTAAGCACTCGTGGATGAGATTTTAACTCCAAATCTAAAACAGCAGGAGCAGCAAGGAGGGGGATGGAGAGCAGGGGCAGGCGCATCCCCTCAGCTGAGCAGCTCTGCTTTGCTCTCAGAGTCACCAGAGCTGAACACCACCAGGACTAAGGGACAGGGGCCAGGCAGGGCCCACCCAGGCAGCACGTTACCTCCAGGAATGTGGCTCGAAGCCCGTGCACATCCCTCTGCAGCGCAAACAAGGCACACCTCTTCCCACCTGGGGCTGGCTTCCCGACATCTGGAAAAGAGCAGGACACCGAGTTGGAAAGGCTGTGTCCTCAGAGATCATCTGAGACAGCACTGAGAGTGTATATTGTCCTTCAGACACTGATTTCTTCAAACATTCCTTGTGTCCGTGAAGCCTCCCAAAAGCCATTTGACCATGTCCATGCAACCCTGCTACAAGTTTATTTAAGGATGCTTGGGATGAAGGTTTTCACCTCAAAGTGAGGGAAGATGGAACAGCATGGAGGGGATGGCACATCAGATGCAGTGAACTTGCCCACACACTGTACAGCCACCTTTACCTCATCCCCAGAGACCTCAGGTCTCATCAAAAGGTCATTTTGATCCAGTTTCTACAGTTCATATATTGCACACGAATCTGTGCAAGTCAGAAGACCAGGCAGGGGACCGGGAGGTGAGTTGCCATAACCTGATGCTAAACTTGCTTTACTGCAGCTTGGACCTCCTTGGTCTTTCTCCAAGTGTATTTTGGGAATGTGGCATGTTTCCATGCCTCTGGCACTGTGTTTTATGGGTGGTTTCCATAGTGAACAGGAAACACAGTGGGGAAAGGCTCTGAGGAGGAGAGGTAGTGGTGGTGGGACATGGGGGATGAGGGGCTGTGGCTGTGCTGCACTTTTTGGTGCTCACTGAAAACAGACAGAAGTCACTCATATCTGTGGGTGTTCATTGCCGCAGAGACATCCTAACAACCTCCCAACTGGAGAGAGACAAGAGAAAAATCCACACCGGGAGCCCACAGCATTGGAAAATAAACCTATTTTAGTGTCTGCCCCATGAATTTATCAAACATGGTTTTTGAATGTGAGGAACGCAGGAGGGTATGGCAGGAGACAAAAACAAAGTGCTGCAGGAGGCATCAGGGCAAGGTGACACTGAATTTATCTCAGCCTGGATGTTTATACAGGAGCTGTCAGGCTCCTGCCTGAAAGACATGTTTGTTCCCTGTAAAAATGAGCTGAAGGAAAACAAGGACAGTCCCAGGCCCAGCAGGAGCAATGGCAGCACCACGGGAGCCGCACCCCAGCCCAGCAGATCCAACCCCGTGCAGTCAGAGATCAAACTACGCAGCTCAACCCAACCAAAATCCAGCAAGCCCCAGCACCTTCAGTCCCCAAGAAGCACTGCCCAGTGTCAGGGTTGGGCAGGTTTCTGACCACTTTGGGCCTCACAGCTTGCATTTCCCATCAGGGCTCGTGACACGCATGGGTCTCACACCTCCCAGCCCTTTCTGGGGCCATTTACCAAGCTTTTGTAGAAGATCTTGAAGCCCTCTCGAGACATGAGCTTGTTCTAGGCACTGCCTGTTCAGTGCTGCACACCCGTGGAGAGCCCATCTGACTCCCAGAATATCCTGACCTGGAAGGGACCCACAAGGAGCATCCACATCCAACTCCCTGGTCCTGGGACAGGCTCAGGGGCTCAGACTCCAGCACAGCACAGGTGGGGCTGTGAGGTTTCCAGGCTGGTACCTGCCCAAGCAATCTGAATCCAGTCCCTGCATTGTGACAGTCCTTCATTACAAGATCATGCACTATTTAAATCACTGTTTGGCATGCTGGAAGAGGCTGTCCTTGCCAAAACCTATTTTTGAAGGGAGGAATCACCAGCAGTAAAAGAACAGAGGTGGAAGAACAGATGCTGCTCCACAGCCCCCTGGGGACCTTGGGCTGACCCAAGCTGTGCCCAGCAGCTCCAGGCTCTGAATCTCTGCTCAGATGCAAAAGCAATGATGATGATGCTGGCAGCCCTCCTTCCTCCTGCTCCCTCCTGCATCCACCTGTCCCACGTTCAGCAGCAGCTCCTGGGCTCCTCAAAGCTCCCATATAGACCTGGGGCACCCTGAGGTCTCACCTGACAATCAAACTCATTCTGCAGTTTCCAGGAGGAAAGGATTATTTGATGGCACTCAGGAAAGAGATTTCATTTACTTGGAAAACACGGTGTTGCTAACAAGGATAAAGTTTTTTAAACAGATGTTTTTTATAAACAGATGTTCTAGAAATGACCAGATGTTTGTTTGCCAATTTTAAGGTAGATGGCCTTTACACGCCTTTTTTTCTTGCCCAGATCTATTAAGTCTCCACACAAGGCTGCTCATCCTGGAGAATCCCAGCCCAAGGGGTAGGAAATGGTCTGTTTCAGCTCTCTTTGCGCCAGGACTGCTCTTTCATTTCTGCCTCACCTTTTGCCCGTAATTTTCATCTCAATTTTCACCTGCAGTTTTAAATTGCCCAATATTTTAAAGCCAGTTAAAAGACCTCTCATCCCCAGAGTGCATAAAAGTACATCTTAAAATGGCCTTAACATGCCCCAGAACTCCACCTGCTTCTAATATCCAAACAGAGAGGGTGTTTTTGGTTCTTCAGCCATGTGCCAGCTCTCCAGGACAGATAAAGACACCGATGATACCCACAGCCCACTCACAATCCTGCCACTTCTGGAGCTATGTGCCAGGTACCCAGTAACTGATGGGGTTTAGCTGACTCTGATCTTAGAGAGTCAAACAGAAGCTGAGTACCAGCAAGGGACTGTGAGTGGTGGTTTATCTAAAATACAAACATCTGGACTAAATAAACTCATCTGGAAAAGGTTCATTACACGCAAGGAGAAAAGCACAGCGAAAAGCGTGGTCAGTAGCTGAGGCAGCCCGTGAAGCCCCAAAACAACCTGACACTTGTGAGTCCATGGAAGAGTCACTGCAGGAACTCACAGCCCTTGGCATGGCACCAGCCAGGGGCCTCCCCATGGAGACACAAACCCTGAGTGTCCCTGCACTGCTTCAGTGTGAACCAGCCCCTTTCTTGGTAACTTATCCTATTTGTCCAAACACAACCCCTGCTCCTGTCCCAGCTCCAGGTTTAACCAAGGTTAACTGCTCTGGCTGGGGCGTGGCTGTCCCTGGCCAAGAGCAGGGCGAGTGTCCTGCAGCCCCAGGGCAGAGCTGGGGTCACAGCCAGCTTAGATGGATGGCTGGGTCTGACCAGTGCTCCCAACCCCGGGGCCTTTGGCCATAAACTAAAGCTGAGGACCCATTTTCTCAAAACAAGGCTAAAGAAGGCTGAGACATTACTTTGGGCACCTCCAGCACCAGACACGTGCAGGAGACCTGGTCACCAGCCCTCCCGCTGCGCACTGCCCTAGCCAGGACCAGACCACACCACTGAGACCAGGGGCTCCAGCTCCGAGCTCCCCAACCCTGGAAGTGTCCAAAGCCAGGCTGGACAGGGCTTGGAGCAACCTGGGATAGTGGAAGGTGTCCCTGCCCATGGCAGGGGCTGGAACGAGATGGTCTTCACGATCCCCTCCAACCCAAACCATTCCAAGATTCTACGATCACCCAGGGAACTCCTATTGGCAGACTCCTCACCGTGGGAGCCTGGAGCTACAGGAAAACATGGGGAAAACACTTGCAAACTGGGAGGCTCCTCAAGGCAACACGTGGCTCCCGAGATGGCTCAGGCTTCCCTGCCCTTGGAGGTGCAGGTCTCCAGCAGCAGGGGAAGGTGCTGAGCTGGCAGCTGGTCCCCACTGCTGCTCAAGTGACCCCAGGGAGCCTCAGGGACACCCCTGTGGCACGGGCAGGCCTCTCTAGGGCACCAGGAGCAGCCTGGGCAAAGACCCCCGAGTCCCCTCTGTGTGGGGAGGAGGCACTGCCGTACCCAGCAAGTTCGGACCCCTCTGGGCAGCACCTCCTCGAGGGTGTTGAAAACCCAGCCAGGTTGTTTGGAGGAGAGCGTTATCCTCGCTCCTTTGGAAGCACAGGGAGATTTGAGCCTCTCTCATTCCCATCCCCGTGCGGGGGCCAAACACAACAGGGCCAGTGCCCGGTCAGCACAGCTTCTCCTCACTGCTCTGCTCCAGCTCCTCACATAGGCATAAAAGGAGATTTCTTTTAAAAAATTATGCAAGACACTGCAAAAAACCCCAGCCCGGTAAGATAATGTGAAACAAATGCTCCAACTATCCCTGGCTCCACCTATGCCCAAGCCCATCCGGGAACTGCAGCTGAACTTTGGCATCACCTTAAGATAAAAAGTTTGAAGACATTTGTAATGCTTAAAAAACCCCCCAAAAAATAAAACCAGGCCTCTGTCAACAAACTGGTTGAAGAAAAGCAAACTTTGCTCACCAGGACTAGATAGACACTGCTTGCAACATTTCTGTTTTGGCTTTCTGTGCCTCACAACATTCTTGCTGCTAGAAGAGAGAAAGCAAGTCAGGGCAGAGGAAATTCTTGGGTAGTGAAATGATAGGAAATCGAGGCCATTCTACCCACAAAAACATCCCTGAGCAGTCTCAGGGACATGCTGGCAATGCCATGGCTTGCTGTTACCCGGGCCAAAGGCAAGGCCAGCATTCACTGAGCAGCTGGGAAATAGAGAGCCTGTAATGACAAGTGACAAGGAAAGGACCCAAACATGGCTCCACCTTGGTTTAGAGCTTGAGGACTCCTCTAGAAAGGAGCACTGAGTTTCCCAGGCAGGTCTGGTGAGGTGGACTCGTGGCTAGGAGCTATGAGCAGGTCAGGCTCCACAGCCTGCTCTGTTTGCTGCTCAGCTGCGACTCCAGAAGGGTCTTTCTGTGTTTTGGCACCTTCTGACCAGCTCAGCACACCTTGGCCAAGGACCCTTTGCCAAAGGCTCTACCAAAACCAGTTTGATAGTGGGCTTTGGTGCCAGAGACTGTCCTCAATGGCCCCAGAACCTGTAGGACTCAGGCCTGAAATCAGGTTTGGAGTTTCAGTAAGTTTGGCCAATGTGGTGGCTAATCAAGGACCGTCAAAGACCCATGCCACATCCAAGCACATGTGCCCCCTGCACGAGCTGGTTCCAGGCAGGGCACGGGGCAGGACTGAGCTCTGACTCCTGTGCTCGATGCCAGCAGAGCACCAGTGTCACAGGGCAGATCCACAGGCAGGGTGAAGGGTATCCCATGGCAGAGTTATCCATCCCGCCACTGCTGCCTGAGCCACCCACAGCTCTCCAGCCCCCAAATGGGCTTTGGGGACACAGTGCCACAGCCACAGGTCCAGAAGGGACCAGCAAAGGGGGCCCTCCTGCTTCCACAGAGGCTTCTGGATCCCGAAAGCATTTATTGCACAACACCCTATTTGGAGACACGTAACTACCTCAAGTATGTTTTCCCCTCCTTTTTAGGGAGGGAAGAGGAAAAGCTGGTTTCCAAAAAGTTACTCCAAGTTCACAACAGCCCTTCACAGCCGAGGTCCTTGTTTCACCTCTCCTCCCAAGAGATGATTGACAAGCTCAATCCAAACCCTTCCCTGCAGCCTCTGGAGGACTCTCCGGCAGCCTTGGCATTGGATACCCCACCCCTAAATCACAGCAGAGGAGAAGAGAGCTCCAGGGAGGCTGAGGGACCTCGGGCACCCTTTGCGGGGGTTCCTTCAGCTGCAATGAATCTTGAAGATTAACAACTAACTCTGAAATAGACCCTTGAACAAAGGAACAGGGAAAAGTCACACAATATTCACATGGGTGGGGCCAGTCTGCTCAGCACAATAGTTGAGTTTTGGGATAGGGATGGATAGCAGATCATTTGTTGTCATTATTTGACTGTGCTAGAGCTGTAACAGGGGGCTAGCTCAAACTTCCTGAGGGACTCCCAGGAACTGTGGGGTGCAAGGGTTTACATCCAAGAGGTATCTGTGCCAGCAGGGGGAATGCTGCACACTCCACTTTATATATTGGGTACTTGCCTGAGCTTTTCCTCTCCTGCTGAGGACCAACAAACAGAATGGTTTGGGTTGGAAGGGACCTTAGATTCAACATCCTCTGTGACTACGCCTGATGTCTGGAGAGCCCAGCCCCAGGTGTGCTCAGGACACCACTCCCAGTCCTGGCACAGGACAGCCCAACGTCCCCTGAACCCGCTGCAGGAGGCAGGAGGGCTGAGCTCGGGTGGGACGCTCAGGGCAGTGCTGGACAGGCTGTTCTGCATTTCAGGAGAGGCTCCTTGACAGCAACTGCAAGTGGAATAAATCTGTGCAAGGCAAACAACTGCCCTCAGAAGTGCATTAACCAATACACACTCACGACTGCAGTTCTGCAAACGGCAAAGGGATGTTTTGATTTATTTTCTTCTCATTTTCATAGACAGAAAACATCCATTGTAATCATGACCTGCAAGCAATTTGTTTCCCTGCCAGATTCCAAGCAAGCGCTATCCCAATTACCACACTCACAGGGAAAAAAAAAATCCCTTACAAAAGGCTGTCTTTCATCTCAAATTCTCTCTATTGGATTTATTTAAGGCACCAATGAATGAGTTGATATCATCTGGAATACTGGAAGCATTTATTGTATTAAACTTTGCAGAGTAAGAAGTTTGTTGCCTTTTATTTTAGCAACATAAAGACCAGGAAAAGGCACCGATACTGGAGGAAACTATTTCAATGGAGCTGCCAGATCCCAACCTACAGGATGACAGAGCTCCAGCAACCAGGGCCTCTGCAAATATCTCCCTCTTCCAGGAGCACATAGCTGGCAGCATTCCTTTCTCCACTAACAATGTGTGAATTAATGATAAGAGAAGGGCAAATGCTGAAAAATCAGATTTTTCCACAAGCCATACAGTGCTTCAGATACTTGGGCTTAATTATAAACCCAAACCAAGCTGTGAGGAAGTGTCTGGAATGGGAAGAACCCCCACAAATGTAATTAAACAGCAGATGTGCAGAGTTCCAGAGCACTCAGGTAAGTGTCTCAGGGTGATCTCCAGTTACCTGCCCAGAACCAGCTGTGTCCTTCTCACTTCCCACACGAGGAGAAGGCCCTGGATGCCACTGGGAATGGGGGCCCCTCAGAACACTGACACGAGGCACTGATGGAGCTGCTTCCATCAATTGTCCACCTAAAAACTCATTTAGTACTAAATGTCTTCTCAGCAGAAGGAGAAGGATCTTTACAGTCGAGGAAACAGCAGAAAGCTGCAGGAGGGCACAAGGGCAGGGCCATGCCCCGCCACCCACCCCTGTCCTTCACCCTGTCCTGCACTGCAGCCTCACTGCATCAGCTCTGAGCTTCACCACCTCAACACAGGTTTCCCTCTTGGAGGGAAAATAAAGTGAGCTGGTTTTGAGCAACACATTTCCAGGTCTTCAGAAAGAGCAAACGAACAAGTCCAAGTGAATCTTGTGGCTGGTGATGCCCTGAACCCAAGGCAGAAGCTGAGGGACTGTGCCACTCCCAAATACTGGCAAGACACAGGCATGATGCTTTGGGGTGAGTTTGCTTTCCTGTGTCCATCTGACGTAACCAAGTGATGGAATCAAAGCACTGGGAGTAGATGAGATGGTAAAAGTGTGAGGAATCAGGCTGGTACCAGCATTGGGAAACTCTTGCTCTCCCAAAATTGCCAATAGCTGCCCGGAAATCTTTCCCTTTCTCTGAGCCCCATCTCTAAATGGAACAGTAGCTCCAAGATGGGACATCTGAGTACTGCCTTTCCTGAATGGCTGAAATACAATATTTCCTTCTGAAAAAAAAGAAGAAAAACCTCAGCCTAAACAAATACACCAGACACTGCCTCCCTGCAGAACCAGAGGGATTTTGTAACTTGTAAATTGCATTTTATTGGACTCGATTTAGCTCTGAGTCCAAGTCCCAAAATAAGGTCATTAACCCTGTGCTGCTTTATGATTTCATGTCTATAAATACTTGCTCAGAGCAGGTTTCTCCATTAAGATCAACATCTGCTTTCCTGTGACAGCTGCTTCCTCCCCTGGGCTCCAACACACGGCCACTGTTCTGGGAGCAGGGATTTCAGTCCCACGAGGACAGGTCAGCGTTCAAGGCAGGGCACAGCCATCTCTCTGGGCCACCAGCCACGTGTGACCTGTCCCCAGCACTGGGACCAAGCTCCTGGAGCAGTGGCTTTGCAGAGACAATACCAGCTCCATAACAAAACCGAGCTTCTGCCGGTGGGACTGTAACCAGAAATCACCCGCATGCAAAGTGTGCGGGGGACAAACACCTCGCAGGGGTGTAATTGTTACAAGCTCCACGGCCCAACCCGGCAGAGCTGAGACTGAGCTGTTGGAGGGCTCTGACAGCGTTTACACAACTCAGCAGCAGCGCCTTTGAGGGACTCTGTGCTCACCATCCCCATCACCACCCACCCAAATTGCTCACGGGGCTTTGGGACACGACAGAGACTTCACAGATGTGTCCCACAGAAAATCTGTGGGCAGAACCCCCTGTTATTTGGGAGCTGAGCACCCTTGCCAGTGAGCCTTGCACCTGCCAGGCTGTGGGAACAGCTCGGGGCTCAGCCCAGGCACCCTGCACACCCTGACCAAGGGACCCAGGTTATGAAAACAGGAACGAAAAAGTTGAATTTCCAACTGTGATGGCAGGTTTCTAAAAGCTCTATGTTTTTGGACTTTACCAATGCAAGCTCCCAGTCCCTACCAGCAATCCCATCCACATCTGCAGATACATGCAGAGGGCTCTTCAAACATCCAGGTACTCTGCTGATGAAGAGGGGGCTCGTGCCTCTCCCTGAGGCACCGAGGCCCCCAGACCATCCCCTGGAGCCCATTTATCCCTGCAACAGCAGCACTTCTCTGCTGTCCTACAGGATGCTTCGGATGTTTGCAAGTCCCATGTCGAAGAACCAAAGAAAGAAAAAGTTAAAGAACCCAAATTTGTATTAACTGAGTAAACTTTACCTTGGCTCCGATGGGTGCTTTTAGCTTAGTGGGTTATTTTGTTCTGACAAGAAGGGACAGAGTTGAGTGAGAGCAGTGCCCCAGCCCAGAGCCGGCCCGGCCAGCTGGGCCCGCTCCAGCCCGCGCCGTGCCAGCCATCGCCTCCCCTCTGCTCCGGGCTTTAACTCTCCACTTAGAATTTAATCTAAACAAGCCCTGTGCCAAACAGAATGCCGTCTCACTCATGCTGCTTTAATTTCCTCAGAAAGAATCCCAGAATACACTAGGCAAGACATCAACAATAATTAAACCCAACAGTGATTGAAAATCAAATTTTCGGGGCCTCGCAACAAGCCCTAATGAGTTCCAGACTTGCCTTCCACGACTTGCTCAGACTGGCTGTGTGACACTGCCAAGCTAAATTAAAATTTGACAGTATTCCACACCGTGCCCAGAAAAAGTGCCCGTCTTAGGACTCAGGAAATTAAACAGCCGTCGACTGCAGAGACACCCATTTATGTTTGGATGTAGATTATTCAGACACTGATCCAGGGTCTGTATTATTCTTTTTCCTTGTTTTCATTATGTCATTTCGTATCCCTGTTGAAGTACAAATTAGCTGGGACTTTTTTTTTTATACTGCTGTGTTCAGGTGAGAGGAGACAGGCAGCTGGGCAGCAGAGCTGTGCAGACCCCGGGCATGCCCCCCTCACCCACACAGGGGGTGCACCCAGCACTGCCCACGGGCAGCCCTGCGAGGGTCCCCAGCAGAACCACACCTCCCACTGCAGAGTCTGTGCTCTTGCCTCGGAGATTTAAGTGACAATAAAGTGACATCTTGTCCTTTGCTCTCCCACCAACAGGAACTGAAGCTCCAACCACACATTTTGGGAAGGCTCTGATGGGTTCTGCATTCACAAGCCTTTTGGGGTGCACTGTGAGCCCTCCCAGCTCCATTCCCTGTGGATGATACTTGAGAAGCTCTTGGGAGATGGGTCCAGCACAGAAACAGCTTTGCCAGGGCGTATCCCTCAGCAGGGATTTGCTCAGCCCTCCTTGATCCAAATCCAGCCCTGCTCGTGCACCTCCTCCCGTGAGGGACACCCTGCCTGGGGCTGCTGGCAGGAGCTCGGCCCTGCTCAGACCCCCCTGCTCCAGACAAGGCAGGAATTGAGCTGCTGTCGGCAGAGCCAGCCTGACCACAGCCCAGCAGCCAGCACACAGCCCCATGAAAAAGGCTCAGTTTTCACTCCTCTGGGATCCATCTCCACTCTGCCTGGCAAGAGCTTCCCGAGGGCTCCAGGTGGCACCCAAAGGTGCCCTCCCCACAGGAGCTGTAGCAGCCAGGACCCTATGGACACACTGAGGGTATCAGAGCAAGGACTTGCTGGGAGAGGACACATAGCTCTGAGACTCTGGGGATGACACACCAGGAGACCTTTCCAGCAGGTCCCACCAAACCCTGACCACCTCCTGCAGGGACAGAGTCACCTCGTGGTGCCACACTGACAGTGTCCCCATGGAGGACAGCCAACAGGGCCAGCAGAGACAGGGAAGGTGGCAGAGCTGGAAGAAGGAGGGAGAGAGGGAAAGAAGAAAGGAAGAATCCCGAATTCCTCAGCCCCATCTCAAAGTGTCACATATTTCAGGGAGAGGAGGATGCTGAGCAGCACAGTACTGCCCCAGTCACGAAGACCCTGCTCAGACAGCAACTCCTGCTGCCAAACACCAACCTTTGCCTGGGGTATCCTGCAAGGAACTGCCAGTTTTCAGTGAAACCTGGTAAATAGCTTTCCTTGGGAACCAGAGCAGCTCAGTTCAAACCTAATGTGACAGAAGGTGCTACACCTCGACAACAGTCAGGCTGACCTCCCCATGCTGAATGGCACGGAGGGAGCCCCAAGGCCAGCATGGGCAAGAAACTTCATGGCAAAGGGAACCATCCCCCACGGGGAAGGGCCTAAGATGCCTCTGTGCCCTGAGAGACCCATGGACACGGGTTCCTGGGCACAGCACTCGGCCCTGAGATCACAACAAGTGGACACGGGCTGCTGAACTCATCCCCGAACCATGCGGTGACAAAGGTGCAGAGAGGAAGGTCACGAGAGCAGCTGCTCCCATTCCACACGCTTTTATCTGACAATTAGAATCCCTTCCATCCAGCTTAGTGCCATGCCAGGAGGGTCTGTTGGCTCAAAGGACATTGTGGCAAGAGCTGGGATTTTTTGGAGCAAACACTTTCCAGAGGGTGTGGAAGGGACAAGCAACTCTCAGGACTCCAGCTCAGCGCAGCTGTGCCTTACACGAGTTAATTCAGACAACAAACAGTTGCTTTTCCAGCAAAAGCTTTGGTGGAGTAACGTTTTGCACTGGAATAAGCACAAAGGCAGGCACAGCAGTGGACACGGCAGGTGGGCAGCGCCAGAGCGGGTCTGGGGACAGCAACGCAGGTCAGGTGCCCATGGAGGGGCAGGAAGGAGGGAGGAACTTTGAGGGATGGAGTCTGTTCCCCCCGCGGCCCCGAGTGGGGGTGTCCGTCCTGTCCCAGCCCCGAGCCGTAGGGTTCGTCTGCTCCCAGCCCTGTCCAGCTGCCGGCGCCGCGGGGGCTACGCGGGGCAGGAGATGAGGGATACAGGGAAAAATTAAAAACCCCGCAGATTCTAAGCCGTGCCGGTGCCCAGTGCGCACCCGCCCCTCCCGGGCCCACAACCACACCCACCTCCTGTCCCACCTCGGGCAGTCCCGGGAAGGGGAGCACTGCCGGTGTCCCTCGGGCTGTCCCGGGACCGGGATCGCTCCCGGTGTCCCCTCGGGCTGTCCCGGGACCGGGATCGCTCCCGGTGTCCCCTCGGGCAGTTNCGGGCTGTCCCGGGACCGGGCTCGCTCCCGGTGTCCCTCGGGCTGTCCCGGGACCGGGCTCGCTCCCGGTGTCCCTCGGGCTGTCCCGGGACCGGGCTCGCTCCCGGTGTCCCTCGGGCTGTCCCGGGACCGGGCTCGCTCCCGGTGTCCCTCGGGCTGTCCCGGGACCGGGCTCGCTCCCGGTGTCCCTCGGGCTGTCCCGGGACCGGGCTCGCTCCCGGTGTCCCTCGGGCTGTCCCGGGACCGGGCTCGCTCCCGGTGTCCCTCGGGCTGTCCCGGGACCGGGCTCGCTCCCGGTGTCCCTCGGGCTGTCCCGGGACCGGGCTCGCTCCCGGTGTCCCTCGGGCTGTCCCGGGACCGGGCTCGCTCCCGGTGTCCCTCGGGCTGTCCCGGGACCGGGCTCGCTCCCGGTGTCCCTCGGGCTGTCCCGGGACCGGGCTCGCTCCCGGTGTCCCTCGGGCTGTCCCGGGACCGGGCTCGCTCCCGGTGTCCCTCGGGCTGTCCCGGGACCGGGCTCGCTCCCGGTGTCCCTCGGGCTGTCCCGGGACCGGGCTCGCTCCCGCCGTCCCGCCGCTCTCACCTCCGCCCGCTCCGCTCCTCCCGCGCCGCCGCCGCTCGCACCGGGCGCGCTGCCCGAGCGCCGCCTTTCATTGGCGCCCGCGGCGGCCTCGCGCCGCTCTCAGCCAATCCGGCGCCGCCCCAAAACTTCCCTGACCAATGGCGCGCGGCGGGCGGGGCGCGTGCCCGCGGCGGGCAGCGGGTGCAGGGCTGATGGAAAAGAGGGAGAGGGACAGGACACGGGAATGGCTTCCCACTGCCAGAGGCAGGGATAGATGGGATACTGGGAAGGAATTGTTCCCTGTGAGGGTGGGGAGGCCCTGGCACAGGGTGCCCAGAGCAGCTGTGGCTGCGCCATCCCTGGAAGTGTCCAAGGCCAGGCTGGACAGGGCTTGGAGCAAACTGGGATAGTGGAACATGTCCCTGTCCTGGCAGGGAGGATGGAACTGGATAAAGGTCATCCTTTCCAGTAACCAAACCATTCTAGGATTCTAACGTAGGACAGCGCAGCCCCTGACACAGCCTCTGGGGCTTAAAAGAAGAGAGGGCAAGGAAAAAAGAATTGTGTTTGTAAGCGTTTCCTGCCCCAAAACAGCAGTGCCAGAGAGGGGTGTGGAGGGGACGGATGGGGCTGATGATTTGGCGGTACCCAGGCACTGTGCAGGCCCTAGTTGGGGTGGAGAGAGCTGGCAGCTCTTGAGCCAAGTTGCTTTTTGTGGCTGGGCTTGGACTGTCCCACAGTCCCTCTGTCCCACTGTCCCTCTGTCCCACTGTTCCACCATCCTCCCATCCCAGCCTCTGACACCAAGTGCAGGGAAATGGATTTCTGAATCAGACAGGAATGTGCTGGGGCAGTTTATCACAGCAGACAGACACGGAATGCTTTTAGCAGAAGAAACTGTCCGAAACCATGTTTCTCTTGTTATTTCAATGGATGTTGAGCACTGAATGACAATCTATTGCCTTTCAGTTTTGTTTTTTTTTTTTTTTACAAGGAATGGTGAGGTCTTTACAGCTTTAGCAAACATTCCTGCCTGCTCCAACAAACATTCCTACATGCTCCTGCTGTGGCCAGGAGGTCCAACACAAAGACTCTTTGTGCAGGTGAGGGTAAGAGGACTCCACATGCTCCCAGCTCACTCCCCTGGTTCCCCCTTTCCCACTGATCCCAGCCATTCTCCTTTCTTCATTGTGCCTGAGTTCAGGAAAAACCCATGCTGAAAAAACAGAAACCAGGATCCAGCTGCCTATTATGATCTGTGATCTGGGAGCACAACCCCAGCTCACGGCTGAACTGGCTCCTTAGAACTGTAATCTGAAAAGAAAAAATCCTAAATTCTTATGTTGGTTTGATTTCTCCCATGTTGGTACATTTTTTCCTGAGATTTCTTGCAGCATTCCTGCAGAGAAGGGGAGCAGGGAAACAGACATCCCAGGGTCATTCGGACCTGGATATGCTTTTCCAAAATGAAGGAATAGAATTTACAGCAGCCCTGTGGAAAGGGAAATGAGCGAACAGCAGCAAAAGTCGGTACCTCAGTGGGAGGAGATGGGGAAGGCAGCACAGAGGAATATTTCCCATCCCCAGCCATGCTCCGCTTTGCTTCCAGAAGAAGATGAGGACTTTCTGCTGCTCCCAGCTCTGGGATGTGTTGCCTGGGTCCTTGCAGGGGCAGCCGGGTCACCCAATTCTCCACTGGTGCCTCGAAATGCCCTGCGGCCAGCAATGCCATCCCCTGCGGCGAGCGCTGCTGGCTGCTGTCCCTGCCTCCCCCCTCGGGCACAGGGCGGAGCGGGCGGTGCCGCCCGGGATCCAGCCCTGGGGGAAGGGATTCATTCTCTTCGGGAGAGAAAATGGGGAAGGAGCCGAGTCGGTGACACTGGCTGGGTACAGCAAGGAGGCCAAAGGCTCCGGGACTGGCAGGCCCCCGGAGAGCGGGAATGTGCCCCTGAGCACGTCTCAATATTTTTAGAGAAGGTATTTGAACATCCTCGAAAAAATCTGGGTTAAAAAGCAAAGGCAGAAGAGAAATTCTGGGGAGATAAAGTCCCTCCGGGGAGGGCGTTTGAACCTGACCTTCCAGAGGCATTTTGGGAGTGAGCAGAGAGAACAAACAGCACAGGGATATTGTTTTTCAAACCCATGAAGGGCTTGGCAGCCCTGGGAAACGTTTGACATGGCAATGAGGTGACATTATCTCACTTTCCCAACGCACGCACGCACGTGGTGACCTGGGACATTGGAAAGAACTTACCAAGGGATTTCAGGGCGCCACGAGGCACGGGGTGACAGGCCAGCACCCAGCAGGAGCGGTGGCACTGCCGTGCTGCCACCCGCCCCAGGGACACT
>WBMZ01009831.1:37945-61660 GCA_013400975.1 Atrichornis clamosus | reverse complement strand
CCCCGGCCGCCGCGGCCCGCCCGCAGGTGCTGCGGCTCCTCGGCCGCCGGTTCGCGGAGCTGCACGCCGTCGTGCCCGGCCTGCCCGTGGCGAGCTCCAGGGTCCTGCCCGGCATCGTCCTTCGCAGGGACTTCTCTACTTACTGCCCGGCGGACGGGGAGCTGCGGGCTCTGCTCGTCACCGAGCCCCTACGGCCCGCCCTGACGGCCCCCGGCGTCGAGTTTGTTGTCGACTCCGAGGGTCAGTATCAGGCTTCCCTGCGCTGGATCACTAAGAAGACAGAAGCCTTAATGAAACACTTGCAGAGTAACAACGTTAAGCTAGTACTGTCGAGTGCAAAGCAAGACGAAGTAGTTATCTACTATGCCAAATTATATGGTGTGTCTGTGGTAGAGTGCTTATCGTCTGAAGAAATGGCCCTTATCGGTGAAATCACCGGCGTCTCCCCTTACGCACCTTTCGGTGATAACGTGGACAGAGAAATAACTGAAACTGCAGTGGCAGCGTTTTGCCGGCCCTTGCTGCTCGTCTCCAAGAGATGTGTCCACGTTGGCTTCACCAGTGTGTGCGCCTTCCAGCCCCATTGCCTGATCCTTTGCGGGCCAGTCGATGGTGTTAATGAGCAACATGCTGCTGCTTTACAAGAGGCGTTTACAATGCTGCAGCAGCTGTTTAAAACAGTTGATCAGAGGGAGGAATGGAAAGCGGAAGGTGAAAGCCAGAGCAAAGCCTCAGATGTTTGCACTTGGCATTCTTCAGCTACGCAGAAACAACTCATAATAGAAAATACTTGTAATAGTAACCAGGTTTCTGAATGTCAGCTGAAAGCACTTAGTGATGACACAGAGATAAAAATTTTAGACCCTGGTAAAAGGGGTTTGCTGGTGCACAATCAAAAGGACTGCAGCACTGCTGTGTTAGTGGCACATAACACTGATACAGTCACTGTGTGTGAGCACCTGGATGTTAGCGAAGGTCTAGAGGAAACGTGTTGCAATATAGTTCCATTTAAACAGGAAGAGAGTTGTGTAGGTATTGCACAGGATTACTCCAACTCCCTCATAGAAGCAGGAGCAGTTTTGCCAGTAGGAGGTTACTTTGAAATCCTGTTACATTATTATATTCAGGACTATGCAAAACAGTGTCAGCAGTCAGAGGTAACTGTTGTAGCTAATGTAGTAGCTGATGCTTTGCTAAGTATTCCCAAGGCCTTGTACAGGACAACAGAACGAGACAGCTTTACCAAATTCTATCTTGAAGCCATTAATTCACTCCAAAAAAATCAGCCACTGCCTGTTAATGATGAAGGCTTAGAGTCAGTATATTGCAAATACCAGTTAGTCATTTCAGTTCTTCATTGTGTTACAGAGCTTCTCTCCATAGACTTAATAATTGGTATTAGGCGGCCACTGCAAAAAATTGAGGATCATGACTCAGAAGATGACTTTTGAAATCATTAATAAAGAATGGCTTTGATTATGTGTTGTTTCCTTGTGTCTTGTTGTCAAATGGATGTGTCTCAAAATTCAGTGCTGGAGATCTAAAGATACCTTTTAGACTTAATCTGCTTCTTCTCTTAGAAGAAAAGGAAGAAAAAGGCTAACCAGCTGAGGCTCTGGAAAGCTGGATGGTGAACAGCATGAACTTGACATTTCAAGCATGAGGAAGTATAGCGGATTTCCACTGCAGAAGATGTGCAGTGCAGTCTCCATTCCACAGGCAGGGGATTCTGTGTACATTCAAGCCAAGGGTGAACTTTGCTTCTTTTGGTGGATTAAGTATTTTTACAAGCTAGATGTGATGAGTTTTTGTGGCATGTTAAAAATTGCCAGTATGACGTGAGTCACTGAGCTTGCAAGTTATAAACCAAGGGGTGGATTTTTTTCTCCTTCATAATTAGCTGGATTAAATGTGACTTTAAATAAAAATATTCTTGTATACCTCGTGGTTTTGAATATACAGAGAAAATATAACTGTTAGCCTGTTAAGCACTGGGGCAGGCAGCAGTAAGCCACTGGGCTGTATACCAATGAAGAATTTTGAGATAGGAGATGCAGCATTTTTGTCTTCCATTGAGTTCATTTCAGTTGAACTGGAAGAGTTGAAAATTATTTCATACCGTGACTTCATGGCAATTGCTCTGGCAAATTAGTTCGTGTGATGTTGCTTAGTTCAACTATTAATTTTAACTATTGTAGGTTGAGTTGTCCTGCTGTGAAAGGCTGTGTACTTATTGGAAAAGTTCACCCAAGCGCTAATGCAGTTTCATGTGAAAAACCTGAGCCAGTTCAGACTTTGATCATTCAGGATTTTATTCTGGGTTTGTTTTTTGGTTCGTTCTGTTTTTTTCCCAGTTCTTTTTTTCCCCAGGATTTTCACCCTAATAATATTTGCTTTAAGCCCAGTACCACCTGCATGTGTACCTCCCTTTCTGTTGGGTCCTAAAAAACTACAGGTTTGATGGAGGAGGTTTTTGAGTAACTTGAGCAGCTGCAGCTGGTAATGATATCACATTGGTTCTCTGTGCATTTGCCAGTGTTGCATAATACCAAGAGCAATGGCTTTTTTTTTTTTAATCTGCCATTAAATAAAATTTAGTGGGCCTATTTAAAACCATAGGCATAAATCATACTTATCTCTTATACCTGAGATGATTACAACTAGAAAACAGATTTCCCCCCCAATCAATTTATGCCATTGCTTTCCCTTTTTTAGTTTCTTCAAAAGACTCAAACTACCAAATTTCTTTCAGGTGTTTTGGCAGCAATACTTCATTTGACTACAACTTTTTGTTGAAAATTTATCTCTATTCCTGGTAATATAAAACATTGTAATAATTTTTTTCACTGACTAATACCCTCTTATAGACGTGTATAGGAATAACAGTGCAACTCAGGGCTCACTAGAGTGATTTCTTTAATACAGGACTGGGGACAGTAATTCTGGTTTTTTAGAATCTTTTGGCAGGTGCAGAGGTGGGGGAGAATTAAACAGGGAGGCAAGAGAATCTGATTCTTGTTGCTAGCATGTGCTCTTGGAAGCTGTTTAATGGGACAGGTCCAGCCTGAGTGAAGAGAAATCTCCGCTGTGGAATGTTTCGGAGCTGCGTGCCCTGCTCTGCCCAGACGGCTCCGGGAGCCCCCACCAGCCCTGGCACTTCAGCAGGCACTTGGGCTCTGCATTTTAATACTGTAATGAGCTGATGAGAGTTTTGCTCTTGTACAAGTTTCTGCATACTCTCTTGAAACCACTGACCAATTTGCTGCCCAAAGATTAATGATTTGCTCTGTGGTAGGCTAACAACTGTGGCATAGAACACGTGAAGCCTGGCAGCAGCAGGGGTTGTCTGCAGAAGCAGATTTTGTATTCCTAATCGAGGTGCTGTCTAAATAGAACACTGTATCATTTCAGTTTACGTTGTACCATTTGCACATCTGGTCACTTTGATATTTACCATAGTTTCTTTGAAATGTTAAAAATATTTTTTATATGAATGGCCTTCTGGTCATTTGATTTAAATTGTGTGTGAGAAGAAGAAAGTCCAGAAATTTTATCATATATAGAACTCTTGCATGCCAGAGATACAAAGGAGAATTTTAAAATGACTGTTTTATAAATCTTATTTTTTTCTGAACTGTTTCTGGTGAAACCTCTTGAGTCTGGAGATTCATTGAGACAGGAACTATATTTCTTTGATTTCTCTGTCCCTTTATTTTTTATGAATGATCAGTTTTCTGTTTTGAACTACTCTTTCCCTATTCCGTCTGCAGAACTGGGAACATGGCAGGCCTTTCCCTTGGAGAGGAATGTCCCTTCTTTGTCCTGGTCTGCAGAATTGGATGTTTGTTGAGGATTTTGCTGTTTAGTTCCAGTCCTGGAGTCTGAGCTCATTACAAGATGTGCACCAGCTCAAGGAAAAAAAAAGAGGGCATTAACTTGGTCTTTGGAGAGAAGAACAGATTTACTGCTGGCTTCAACTCTTTCTTATCCTTCAGAGTATTCTTCAGTAATTAGCCTGGAAGTGTAAGCATGACCTGTTCTTAGAAAATATTTTGGGTTCACTGTTGTCCCGTCTCCTCTTTAAGAGAAAGGCTGTTTGTAGCTCTGAGAAGCAGCTCAGTCTGTGTTCTGGGCTCAGGTGGTGTCACTGGTGGTGCTTCTGACCTGCCTCAGCAGCTGCCCCCCATTGCAGAGGCTACTTGGGCTGTTCCTCAGTACCTAAGCCTTAGGTATGCAATTATTCATGACATCTTGCAGCTGTCCTGAATTTTAAAGCTATCTCTAGCTGTCGCTTGCCCTTCAGCAGGTGGCACGGGGACAAGTGATCTCTTGACACAGTGACAGAGACCAGAGGGGTTACCTGGGACTGCTTGGGAGAATGTGTTTACTCAGTCAAAACCACAGGGGCATGCGTGTTGGGGCATGCACTGGGGTTGGAACAGTCTATGGGGTTTTCTTCATGTGCTATTTCCCAGAGATTATTTCTATTCTGTGCTATTATTCTATTATTTTTATATTTCTAAATATGGGTTGGCCTCCATGCAAAGTATAGGTCAGGTGCACATGCACATGTGTTTCAACTCAGATCGAAGCTTTAAATGTGATGTAAAGTTCAGGGATACTGATGTTAATAGCCTAAGATTAAAATAATTGCTTTTAAAAAATCTTGGTGTTTAACTCTCCTTTCTGCAGCCCTTAGCAAACTTGTATTTTGCCCCACGTGAAATTCATCAGAATATTTTGAAGGCATTCATGCTAGCCACAAAGAGTGTAGGTGTATTTTAAGTAAAGTAATCCTATTTGTCAGGGAGCAGATTCACATATACAGGCAGGTAGTTTGTTTTTTTTTTTAATTTAAAAAACATTTTATAGGATGTGTGTCTTGCAATGTACAGAGAAACTAGATTGAAACTGTCTCCTGCATGCAGCTCTAGAGAACGGGAATAATCTATTTACATGTCGAGGACACACAGTTTGTGTTAGTGAATTTGTGTGGGGGTCAAGTGTGAACAGAGTTTTGCAGATGCTGGGACTCCACCGAGACAGCCTCTGTTCCCCAGCTCTCCTAAGGCACGGTCCCTGCTGCTGACCCTGCCAGCTCCTCACTGCTCAGCGCCTTCCCTGGGCCTTCTCGCTGCTCTCCATGGCACCAGCTGCCTGTTACCAAATAGGTATTGCTTAGCTTCTTCGGTGGAAGTTATGCAACCTAAGGATGGCCTTACATTTTCATCCGTGCTTAGCTGGCTGCTGACCCTCAGCGTTTTGGGCAGCTGTGCAGACAGCATTGTTAAATAGGAACCAGGCACAACAAAGAATAGTATTCTGTTGTGTCACAAATCTCACGCTGCTAAATCACATTTATAAGATGGGATAGGAGAACGCAGCATTTTGTTCAGGAGCAAAACTGTATAGTGGCATATTTTATATTTTTCTGTATATTTTGTATGCAGAAAGATGTATATTGTTTCTGTTATCTTTACAAGTCATCCAGAACGCAAAGGTCGGGGATTAATCACACCATGTGAGAAGATTAAGGCAGATTAAAATCTTCATACATCTCCTGGACTTCACTAGAATTGCCTTCATCTGTTCTAAATTTCATTTTTATTACGTGACAGGTCTGCTAATAGTATAGACTTCTGTTTTCATTGCTAAATTATTTCTATGCTTGTTTAGGTGAATCTCTCCCCTTACATTTTTTTTTCAGTGAGGTTCTTTTAAATCTCGTGTTACGAGAGAAACTTTCAATGTTCAGCTGCAAAATTATCTTTAGTTTAATTTTGATTTTGAAATCTAAGAAACTATGGGTTTGTAAGCTCAAATATTAAATACTTGCTCTATTTACTATAGTATTTATCACATTATTGCTATTAAAATGGAACAAATCAAGAGAGTAAATGTCTGAATTTAACACCAGCCACTTTGGAAGTGCATTGACTGTAACACTATTATAATTTTGCAGCATCATTTAGTGCAAGGTGTCATTTTTATTCTGTTAATGAGACTAGATGTTTGGATCTAGGATTATGCAAATTACTTCTCCCTTAATAGAATATTAAAATAATAATTACTTCTAGGAATAAGAATTTTAATTTTTGCATTCCAAAACTAAAAATAATAGCAAAAATGTAATAGATGTAATATGTAATAGCTCCTTCTTTATTATATGACTCAGTAAAAGACTAGAATTTGTAAGCAATGCTTACTCTTGTGATAGATCGAACAGTGCACTCTTTTTAAAAACAATCCTGTCAAAAAGAATACAATACAGTTTTCCATAGGAACACCATTTGTGCTGGTTCAGCAGACAGTTCATTTCTGACAAAGTCACCAGCAGATAAAAGAAGTGTTACACTGAGACTTTGGTCCAGTGCAGGATTAAGGGCATATCAGTAATACTCTGTCCTGCATGGCTGTGTCCTAAGCCATCCACAGCAAAAATCACTATAAAAGATAAAATTTCCTTTTAAGGTATTTTAAAAACTTACTGTTTTACCAAACAGAATTTTTAATCTGTTCTTATTTCGAGATTCCCAGTAAAACAATCCAGCATGGTGATCTTGCTTTTGATAAGAATCATGACCTACTTTCAGTGGGGGGTCTTCATTTTGCAGGCTAAGCATCTGATTAAATATTACATTAAAATAGGAATGCAGAGAGGAAACACATGGCAGGGCTTTCTCTGTGTATGTAGGGGACATACAGCTCCAGATGAGAGTAACATCCACTGAGATACTAACATTAGACTTGATACATGTCTGGTGTCATGTACAAGATTTATATGCCATTGCTTTTGGAGCACTGAAAGTGATTGTAGAAACTGCTGGATTATTTTCATAGGGCAAATAAACTCCTTGGGAGCTGTTTCCTAAAATCAGAAATACTCTGAGGCTTTTAATTACTGATGCAGTACTGAAAAGAATACAAAATAGTCACAAAGTGCTTAAAAATTTTAATCTGTTATCAGTGTTGACTGTACTGGAGATGTTTATTGGCACGAGCATTTTTTGATGTACCAGTGTTAGGAATATAATCCTGTGGACCAGTGCCCCACAGCAGGGATGCTGCTGCCATTCCTGTTGGTACTGGGGGTAGCTCTGCCCTTGCACTCCAGCAGTCACACAAAGACAGGTCCTACTGTGCCAAACTTAGATGTGGAACAGTTCACCTTACCAGAATGTTTAGGATTGAATTTCAGCAGCTCAGTAAATCTTGCAAGCTGTAGTGTAGGTAAGTGGAGAGGGGTTTTTGGCATTTCCAAACAAACAGTGCTTATAATGCAGCAAGTGTCAGAAATTACACTCCCTGTAATCTGAGACATTTTTGTCACTTTGCAGAATTTTTCAGTGTGACAGGTTTTAAGCCTTGGCGGTTATTAGCAAGTATTATCAGCATCATTTTGTTCTAGGACTCCCCTCTGTTTGAAAAGTTTGCCAGCTTGGCTATAATCCTAAGTGTTGCAGACGTTACAAGAGGAGTCAATCTAATCATGCAGAAAGCAGGAAATTTTCTCCTCCTGTATTGTTGCTTTTGCTTTCTGCTTGACTGTAGAGCTCACGAGACAGTAATACGGTAATAACTCCAAGGGTGTGTGGGTGGAGAGAAGAAGGGACAAAAATAAGAGAAGACAGGAGATGATCAGACCCAGTTCTAAAGGAAGAGGGAGGAAAGATGAAGGTTAAATAATGAATAGAGCATAGAAAAGGACTCTCATGTAGAAGGAAGAATATAGAGTCTCAGATACATGAACAGGAAGAAGCAGCCCCAGCTTCTGCACCTCCCTACCTGGAGAGGCAGTAGCAAAGGGAAGACATTAAATTCTGTTCTCTTCCTGGAAGAGTGGTAGATGATAGTTGCCAAATGGAAAAAATTAAAATCCATAAAACTGTTTTTTTCCTGTCCTGGTATAGGAGGGTAGCTGCCTTGGAAAGCATTAGGAGCTGTGGAGACAGCCTGTCTGCATATCTCAAGGCGTCCTGGGCTGTAAACTTGCAACAGCCTGAGATAAAGATTCACATTTCTGTTCCTGAAGCTCAGAATTTAGGAGTGGGTAAGAAATTACTGGGTGTGGATTACATATAGATAGCACATCTTGCCCTCACTGTCCTGAGCCTCTGGAATGTGCTCTGATCCTTAGGTACTTCCGAGTCATCAGCAATACAGTGTTTGGCTCCCCAGCCTCGGTGATGAGGGGTTCGGGGCTTGAGCTTGTGTGGTGTCTTGTGCCTGGGAAACACAGCACAAGTTCACCTTACAGGTCACATAGTGCGTAACACAGGACAGTAATGGGAAGTTGCTGGGTTTACTGCTTTGAAAATAATTGTATGAACTGTTATTTAAGTCATAAATCATCAGCTGATAAATCTGCCATCTGCTAGGCCTTAGGTAATGAATCTAAATTTACTTGTTTTAAAGCCTAGGAAGCCTGTCTAGGACCTCACGCTTATTTTTCATACTGAAATATAGCAGGAGTTCAATGTTTTTAGCCTCCTTATTGAATTGCAGGGAAAAATTAATTTTCTTATGTAGTTCTGTCTTCCTGTAAGACTGAACCATTTTAAGAGAAACAATTATTTTAAAAATCATAGGTTTCCAGCATCTCCAATACCAATCCATTATTGATAGCATCTTGTTTAATAGCTAGCACTTATGACCATGAGAAAGGTCTATCCCCACTGAAAACAATAGGTTTCTGCCTCTGCATGTTGAGACCTCAAACCCTCTAATCCAAATGTATTCAAGTGATTGTAAACAGAAGATACTGAATTGACAGGATACCAGACCAGTAAAATTAATTGCCTAGTACTTTGGAGCAGAAGATGACTGATACCAGATTTTTTTTTTATAATAGTTCTCATTGTTTCTCCTACTGAAAAAAAAATATGGTTGAACTAAAAAGCATGAACAGGATTATCGATCATTTTCTTTTTATTGTATTTAACGTATTTGAGTTTTAACCATTTATTCTATGGTGTCTCTAGGGCTTTGTAAATATGATTAATATCTGATTTCAGAAGTTTTTTATTGATTCAGTAACTGCCTGACTTTGGCTGTAACATTTTAACTGCAAAGATCAAATTATAATCAAAATATGGTAAACATCTCTGAATATCTTGGAAATCTGATTCCATGAATCATTGGGGAAAACCAGTAGATTTTGCCTTCCAGAGTTTTATAACAATGTGTGCCTGAGGGTAGGGTTGGGTCCCAAACCATCAGAATCTGCAGACTGTGTTTAGGATCTCATAAATTGTGCAGCTTTATAACAATTGCACCTTTACATTTTGACACTGCTCAGGTTTATAACAGAGTCTGAATCTATATTGAAATGCAGAGAAATAAATTTCTCATCATTATTCCCTCTGGATTCCTGTTGTCAGAGCGAGTGGGTGTTCACGTCAGAAGGTAGAATAAATGCCAGTGCCTTGAAATGCTGCCTCTACAGCTCCTAATGGGGTTGCAGTTGTCATCGTGAGCTCTCCAAATGCTCCAGTTTTGAACTTGGAATAAATGTGCTCCACTCGTAAAAACACCCACGTCTGTAGGAAGAAATGTGTGCGTGTACCTTTCTTTTAGTTTCCATAATGTGACATGTGTTTTCCCTCCCTAATTTTCCTCCCTGGCACTGTTTTGATGTGCCATGTGACACTGGCCATTACTTATCCATATTCTTTCCTCAAGGTTGAGAGTTGTCATGTTTTATTAAACTCCTAGATGCCAGAATTTCTCTTGACTTACTACTTATCTGTTCACATTTTTTTTATCACCCTATTCAAAAATTATGCTTAACAGTCATTGAATGATTCAATAGAGAACAGCAGATGTGAATATTCAATTTAAAGAACGCAAATGCTGAGGACTTTTCAAACTTTTCACAATAACAGGCACTTCTTGTAAAAATAACTAAACAACAGTTGGTCTTCTACAGGAATACCTGCTAAATGGAATACCTGCTTCTACAGGAATACCTGCTAACCTTCACCATGGAGTGAAGTTATCGGCTAGAGGAGGAGGCAGAGTTTAAGACCCCGGGGTTTTATCATTGCTGGCAGTGATTTACTGCAAAGCCTGGAGTAAGTCAGTTAATGCCCATGTGATTAATTTTCCATCATGAGATATTAGTGGGCTTCATATTCATTAAGGTTTTAGGCCGTGCTTTAAATCATTGGGAATTCGAGGATGGATGCAGGTGCAATCACTGTATGTTTAAAAAAAAAAAAAAGGTAATGTATTAAATGTCCTCTCAGTCTCTCAATTATCTTTTTATAGAGTTAGAAAACTGTTTCTACCAGGATTGCAGATACTGCGTATTTTATTCCTTTACCCGTGACTACTGTAAGGAAACTGAGTTACTAGTGAGGAATCAGTCACCATTTCCTACGTTCCTTTCCTTCCTAATAAAAGACCAGCTCCCTCACATACTAAGGATTTCTGCATGCAGTACAGCAAAATGTTTAAAATGCAATGGTTTTAAAGAGCCCTTCCCTTTCCCCTGCTGCAGACCCATATTTCTTCCTGTACTTCCTTGAGCCATTGCATGTGCCTTGAACTCCAAGCAGCTTGGAGCAAGTGAAAATCAGGATGTGTGGTGTAGCCCAGCTGGGACAGGTAGCAGTGACGTCCAAAAGGTGCGAAGAGAAGCCCTGGTATCCCTGGCTGAGCCAGCCTTCAAGGGCAAGCTGCCTCACTTCTGGAGCTGGCACGGCCTGTGTGTGGTGGAATGATGTCCAGGTCAATTATATGACCTTCTCCATAGTCAGCCAACCAGGAGTATTGCCTTACTGCCTGGCACCAGCTCTGTCTCCTAAAAGCAGTGCAGGAGAGGTATGTGGAAAACCGCTACCTGGGAAACTCTTCTTCCCATGCAGCCAGACTTGTGATTTATGAGTTCCTTAATGCAAGTCCAGGTCTAATTTTTTAGAGAACAACAAATTGTTAGGTAGTGTGTTACTTGGTTTGCTAGGAGCCTGGGTAAAGTGTGCAGCAGACTCCTCATGTAACAGTGGGTGCTTACATTAGGATAAAACATGTAGAGATGGGGACTATTTAGGGGGTTATACTCATCACATCATTCCAATATTTGCTTCTGTTTATCATCAGCACAAGTAAAAATGTCTTGCAATTCCCCTTTGTCTGCTAAACTTTAACAATCCTCATGAAATAGTCTACACTTTGGAAGACTTGCTACTGCCATTAAAATAGTGAGTCCAATGCCTAGATGTTTATCATTTATCTGTGGAATTTGGCTTCTTTCTCTGTAGATTTTGTAGATCACATTTTTAAAAACAATATTAGAAACTTTGTGTTTACATTAATAACAGATCCAACAGAAACCTCTAGGTCAAAATAAGTTACCTATCTGGGATCCTAATTCACATTTCAATTCTTCAGCCCTAATCTACAAAAGAGAAAGAAGTAATTTTGCTCAGATTTGTCCCAATGGACCAAAAGCAACATTTTTGAAGGGTTATGAGAGATGATTTGGGTTGCTTGGGAGTCAGCTGTATAATACTTAATTCACAGGATGCCATTTCTATAGCAATTCTTGTACTCTGAATGTGTAGAGTTTTAGCTATTTATTCATAAAGTTATATGTTAGTTGTAGTCAGGTTCTTACGATGCTCTGACTTTGAACTTGACCTTCCAGAGGTACCTTGACAGAACATCCTGGCAGCAAAGACAAGGACAGAGAGGCTTGACTGTGTTAAAAAGATGACTAATTATCCTGAAGGTATAAGGGAAAGTCAGAGAGAACTGAATCATATGCCATTAGCAACTGAACCCCCAATTTTATGTTAAAAAAAAAAGGTTGATGCCTATTGTTGCTCATAAAACAAACAACAGATTTTGGTTAAAATCTGATTGCTGCTGCAAAGGAGATTGACTGGAGAAGCCCAAGCACACCAGTGTGTGGGTGACATTAAATGTCAGAGTATTGATGGAACTGGGGAAGCAGGGGAAGGTTTTTTTGGCTTGGCTGTGCCACGGAGGGACAGACTGGTCTCATGCCCAGGGCCATGCATAGCTGGAAAGCTGCCTTGCCTTACTGCCTGCTGAAAGAAGTCACTTCCAGTGATTTCCCTAATATATAAAAATCAAATTTCAAAGTGCAAATGGAAAAGATACAGTATACAGTCCTGGAGCTTGAACTTCCCTTTGCATTTGGTGAAATGGAGACCTCTTTTATTTCCTAAATTCAAGATCATCTACAGAACTTGGGTTCACACAGGATTGCAACTTGAAGGTTTTAGGCTTATGAGGCAAGGGACATTTGGGAAGGGCTGATGCAGAACTCCAGAGAGCTGATAAAATGCTTGCATTGACTCCAAAAATTTGATTTCAGACTGCAAGTGCTGTGAAATGGGAATGGAAGTCAGGGATTGGACTGAGGGGGCCTGTTTGCATTTGTCTCTGGTTTCGTTGAGAGCATCCTGCTTGTTTATCAAGCCAAGGATATCTGCTGTCTGCAAGGCAACGACTCCCAGTTCCTGCTGAGATGCCAGAGCTGCAGGAGACAGAACTGGCCGTCTTCCAGAGGCGAGCTAACATTCCCCGTGATGCGGCAGCCACCCATGCCGAGGTTGGCAGTCTCTGTCTGACTGCTGTGCACAGCACTAGAAAACCTTCCAAAGAGAATTTTTAAAACAGAAACAATGCTTTGTATCAGGAATTAGAACAGATGTTGGCCTCAGATGCCACATCTGCTTCAGGTATCCTGGGTGCTCTTCAGAGCCTTAGGCAAAAGCAGTTTAGGTACTTTTATACTAAATGAACCTGGCTCCCCTCTACCTCTTTTTTAACCCAGATGAAAGGAAGCCATTTTCTTTTCTCTTTCCCTGGGGGCCTGCTTCCTATCCCCAACACTGCCTGTGAAACCAGGTAAAGGCTGTGTGTGCTCACTCCATTGTTGGTCTGCTTGAAATGTCACCAAATGATGATGGAGGAACCAGGAATCCCCAGAAGCTTTTCAAGCATTTGCTCAGTAGGTGTCAACCAACAGATTAAAACACTGGAGAGCCCCTTGTGCTGAGCTAGTAGTCCTGATGTTATCTTACAGTGCCCTTCTTTCCATTCTCTTCTTTTCTGTTCATATCTTTTTGAAAACTGTATGCCAGCAGCTCTCGCTGAAGCGTCTGGTCTCCTCCAGGCTGCTTCTTGCTCTTGGTTCCTTCAGTTCTTTGAGGCTGAGAGGAAAACCAGCTTCAAAGTATGGAATAACATGGTCTTTTTGGTGTTGGGCAGGGTTTGGATCTTCAGCTTTTTTAATGCCTTCCTATCTGCAGAGTTTAGATGTGAGGGTATGTGCCCCCTGGAATTGTCTTAGTCAAGCTGGGTCAGAGAGAGCCGTGAGCTCTCCCCATTTCTCATGACAGATTTTGGATGTAAGAGATAAGCAGACTGCAGGGCTCAGTGTTTCATAGCTGTCTAGGCAGACTGCCTTTCAGTTCACATTAGCTCCCTGTAGGACAGACTGGCACAGCTCTCTCTACAGCTGATATTGCTGGTGGGATGGGCTGGGAGGGAGAACAGCACATCACATGGTCAGAAATCTGCCCAACCCTCCCGTCTAAGCACAAGCCATGAAAGGCTCACCTTTCTGATGACTGCATGGCAGGTGACTGCATGTGAATGCACACTGCTAAAATTCATATCTGTGTATGATTAAATGGTGCTCTTCACTCACTTTACCCAATTTTCTACTTGTTTCATGTACAGCATTTATTTAGTGTTTTTTACTAAATAGTGGTCTCAGTGCAGTTGGCAGTCACAAGCAGTAGAGGAGAAAGTTCCTTCTGTAGGAAAGACACGGATTAAAAATAACATCACCCCTGGAAGAGGCAGTAGTTGACACTGGAACTTTCCAACTGTCTTCATTTGCTAATGTTATAAAAGTTGGCAGCTCTTTAAATTGTGACAGCCCTCTAAACACATCACTGGTTTTGGTTTGGTGTTTTTCTTAAATAAGTAGTCATCAGAATGGCAAAGTACCTTTGGAAAGACAAGCATTGTGATATTAAGTTCATCTAGAAGTTACAGAGGAAAACACAGCCTGACTGTTAGTTGTTTTACTTCAATGCCTTTTGCTGATAACGAGAGCTTAGAAGAGCTCAATAGTGATTTCAATTACTTGGGTATAAATCCAGAAAATGACAGTGGAGTTGGTCCAGATTTACATAAGTACAAATGAGATTTTAAGAAATGTCTGTATAGTTTCCTTTCAGGCTTTAGATATAATTATCTAAATTAGCCTCTCAATTCAAGGGTCTAATTTCCACCACGGTTAATGAATAGCACTTATACTTGGTGACTGAATTATCTGACTTGAATTATCATTTTTAGGGAATATTCTGAAGACTTCTAATGAGAAAAATAGCCTCAAAGTTCTCCAGCTTTATTTTTCCAAATATAAAGACTAAATATAGCATGTGTTCCCCAGAAAATGTGTGACAGGGCTTAGTAATTCATGAACAACATGGCCCATTTACAGTCCTAACAGCACAGAATTCACCGTGGCGTGGAGAACGTCAAACAAAACAATTCAGATGACTTCCATGCATTTAAAACAATGAGGAATAAAGGCGTAATTCAGACTAAAACTGCAAATGCTCCCTGGGTTTAGTTAACAGTAAGGAAAACATTGAATAATAGCTAAGAAATAAGCTGAAAACTGAATTTTAAAAGGCTGAAAAATAATGAATAAAATCCCCAAAGTATTAAAAGTTGTAGTTGAAAATGAAGCTGTGTTCTGTCATGAGGCTTTGCTCAAAAAAGACTTTTCAAAAGTCCAACCAAAACCCATGGATTGCATTTAATTGTCAGTGTTTTAAATCCCCGCCAGTCCATTCTAAGAGGTAGTATGCTGTGACTACAAGCAACCCTTTGAGACTATGGTATTTATTAGCAGTTGATCATTTTCACATGGTTTTCTTTTAAAGCAGATCTCAGGACTGGGTTGCAGGGGCCCCAGTTCCTCAAGACTCATTTGGGAAGGGCACATTTTACGCCCGATGCCCTGGGTAGGCATGGAAGGCAGAGCAGAGCAGTGCTCCCAGGCAAGCTGACTGTGTCCCCTGTGGTGTCGGTGGAGGAAGGTGGACTTGAGTGGCAGCTGCCAGAGGGGCTCCAGGCCATTGAGGTGATGGCAGTGGCTCTGAGCGAGGATGGCAAGCACACTCCAAACCCGTGTGAAGGGATGCGACACCTGGCAGATGCCACCATGGCAGGTGCTGCTCAGGTACTGCGATTGCCTTCACATCTTTCTGTGTAATACTCCTGCAGTGCCAGCAAAGGAGCAGCAAGCCTCAAATGTCCAGAAATTATTGGCTAAACTACGGGATTCAATAATCTTTAAATGATTGGCATATCTGCAGTTTTTGAGACTCATACTGAAGACATGTTTTTTCTGCATTGTCATAAAGTAACGCGGTAGCTTGAGCAGGAATCGCTGTCCTTCTCAACAGAGGTAACATGAATTGCCCAACAAAAGCACTCCTACTCACCATCTTAAAATACTGCATATTATATCCTCAGAACTGGCCCTTTCCCTAATACCACTTTGGTTTGTTCTCCCCAGCTGACTTCTTAGAGCACAACCTGCTATTTACACCTGCCCAGTCATTTTCTAATGTCTTGCTTCTGGAAAAGAGGAAGTTGGTCCAGCTGTACTCCAGGGGCTCTGGATAGGAGAAGTTAATGTGTTTGCTGCTTTCTCTTCCCTTATAGAAATAGCCCACGTTCTTCTGGCAACTTTAGAGTTTCATTGTGTACCTCTGCTTTGCTTCAGGTATGAATCAACCACAGCAGGCATTTGCTGCCTGCTATGCTACAAAGCATCAGACATTATCTGTAAGCACTGCACACAATTTTGCTGCAGTTCAGTAAACAACGTACATGGCTGCTGTGCTCTGAGTGAGTCAGAGACCTAGAAATGAGCTGTTACTAAATAGCAGGGTGCAAACCAGGCCTTTCTTTACTCAATCTAAGCTCATAAAGTGAGTTATTCCTGTAAATATTCTCTCTCTGGCCTTTTCTTCACTGCAAAAAGAGGTATGTTCCTAATGTCTGTTAGAGATCCAAAGCACAAACATATTAAAATGTATTTGCTTGTTTATTGTAGCTTTTTAATCTGCCAGCCCCTGTGATGCTAATAAGAATGAAAAAGGCACCTTTTCCCATGCATGGTTTTGTGCTTGGTGTACCCAGTGCAGCGCTGTATCTTTGGAAAACCCCAAAGCTATCTTTTTGCATTATTTTTTTTAACTTATTAGGAAAAAGTCTTTACAATACTTGTGCTGGAATCTGCTAATAACCCTGGGTTTGTAAGTCCACTAAGTGGTGCAGGATGAAAACCTCACCTGGGCTCAGCTGCCATCAGGAGCTGGACTTGAAGGAGGAGTTAGGCTGGCATCCTGGCCACCGGTCCCTGCTGGCACAGCTGGCTCCTGCAGAACACTGACCCTGCTTTTCCCTGTGCTTCACCATCTGGGCTGGTGAGAAAGCAGCTGGTGTGATGGGTGTTTGGCTTGTTGTTGTGCCACAGCAACCCTTGGCATTACAAAAGCACAAGGATCGGTTTGCTACTGAAATCTCCAGCCTTTCCTATGGTAAAGCCATGGATTAGGCAGCAGGAGCCTCCTCAGGTATGGGTGAATTATGTAATCAATGGAAAGTGGATTCCAACTTATTTTTGATGGCTGATGACACATGCCTTGCTGTGCCTCACCTTCCCACCCAGTTCTCTGTCTTCTGATGTTTCTGTCTCCCCCTGCCCAGTCTACCCTTGTTTTTCTTCATTTTGTTTTTGTCCCTTCTGGTTTTAATTGAATCATTTTCTCAATGAATAAACAAAACCTTCCAGTAAAGTTTGCTCTGCATGAATGAATCAGTCATGCTTTTTCTCCCTTACCTTTAATATATGTTATAGGATGAACAGTGTTGCTCATGTTAAATAAATAGAAAATAATGAAGAAAACAAAGTGCAAGAAGTGAATCTGACTCTCCATTTTCAGATGACTGTAAGACAGAGGCAGGAATCATGATCTATCAGCCATGTGTGGCCTGCAACCAAAAATCTTCCTGAAAAGTGGGAGCAAGCTTCAGGTGCCTCACCTGTGGAGAGGCAGCAGACTTACCAGATACAAAAACTGTGGACAGTAGCTGCTGGCACAGATGCTGCCAGGGAATCACGCACAGCTGAGTAGTAAGACAAACTCCAGAAAAACTCAACCTATAATTAGTTAATTCCTGCCTGAGCAATTGGCATCAGGCAAGTGAGAAGTCAGCTGTGAAAGAGAGCAATGGCAGACTGACTGGCTTAATTCTGGGGGTTTGGTTCAGTATTTTTGACTTCCTTTTTTTTAATCTTGGCTACTTTTGGTTTTTTCTCTTTCCCTTTATTCTGCCTTGTGCACCTATGACTCTTCTGCTCTACTTCTCTCCTTCCCTCACCCATCCCTGGGATGACAAGCAGGTATTCTGCACTGTCAGCTCATCTGTTGCAACAATTTTTTCCTTCCATGAAACTGAATCTGGAATAAAACTTTGAGGAACTGATCCCAGAAGTGTGCATGTGCAGAATCCACACAGGGATGGCCCCGTGAGAGAGCAACTCCAGCAGGACTCAATTTCCTGAAATCTTCTCCTGAGTAGCTTCTGCCTCTACCTCAGATGGGCAAAGTCCATTCGGTCACAGCTTGCCTGCTGGCACATTTTGATTGGAAACAATCCAGGGCAACTGTACATTACCCAGGCAGTGCTCTCCTCCACATTTGCAAGGGGCTGTTGTGCCCAGAGTACCACAGGCTGGTCAGGGCCACCTGCCCAGTGCTTGGAACAGGCTGCCTGCTCACTGGTGTCTCCTCCTGAGGTGTTTCCACACTCTGCATGGCCCAAAGCAACAGCTTTGGTCTCAAAGAAGGGAGGCAGGGTTCTGGTGGTGGCTTCCCCCAACCCACGGTCACTTCTTGCTCCAGGTCTCCAGAGCTGCTGCAGGTGCTGGGAAACCTGCTTCAGGTGGGTTTGAGTAAATCTTGTCACTTATACCTGGGAAGGACAACTGCAAAGGACATTTCCCACTGCAGTCTTTTGCAGGAAATTTCCCTGTTCTTTGTGCACAGCTACAGACCTGTCCTATCCTGTATTTGAGTAAGTTTTAACATCTGTACCCATCTGCACATAATAAAAGCATCTGTTCCCTGCGAAAATTTCTGAAGAACGTGTGTGAATTCAATGAAATGTGGGCAATCAATGTACTATGCTGAGTTACTTTCCCCTGCTAACTCGGGCCACAGTGGTGGCACAAGCATTAGTGCTCAGGCAGAAATTGCTGCACAGTTCATGGGTGCCTGATCCGTATGTGCTCCTGGTTGGTTCACCTGCCCCAGCACTGACGATGGCTGGAGTGCATCAGGCGAGCTCTAGGGGACCTCTGCCTGCCTGCACGGTGCCTGCAGCATGGCTCCGGGGTGTCTGGTCACACATCTGAACATCCAGTTTGGTCCTCCCTCTGCCTTCCAGAAGGGGAAGGAGATTCATCCATGAAAGTGCTCAAAACCAGGCTGGATGGGGCTTTAGAGCAACCTGGTCTAGTGGAAGGTGTCCCTGCTGAAGGCAGGGGCATTGGAGATAGATGATCTTTCAGGTCCCTTCCAACTCGAACCAGGCGATAATTCTGTGAGTGAACGCTGCTCTTTGTGCTGTGTCACCTCAGCTTTGCTGAAGAATTGGCTGCCGGAGGGAGCTGCGGGCCTGGCAGAGGGGCAGGACACGCTGTGCTCCGGCAGGCAGCCAGCCGCCGCTGCCAGCTCAGGCTTACTCATGGGCAGCGCGGTCTTCCTGGGACTCCTCAGCAGGCCTGAGGCAGCCCACGTGGGGGTGAGCAGTCGTGATTTGAGTGGGCACTGCTAAATTAGCCAGAGAATTCCTATACTTTGGCCACAGGGCACAACAGGCATGCCACCAGCTGCCCCCAGGGATGCTGCACCCAGACTCAGACCTGTTTGCTCAAAGCAATGGAGAGGGACCTTGTTGGGGTACAGTTGCCTCATGGCTTGGTGGTGCAGCTGTCCCTGTTTCTGCACTTCTGGAGCACCACGTTTGCATGGGAAAGGCTTGGCACCCATCTGGGTCTGACGGCTCCGTGCAAGCAGCATGTGTGCACAAAGCCTCCTGCCTCTGGGCACAACTTTCCCTGCTCACTGTGGAGCGCACACAGGAAGAGTGCATGTGTGCACCTGTGTAGACATTTGCATACATGTGCACAGACACAGGTATGTATATATATACTTATGTGTAATAGCAGCTAAACTGGCTACTCAGGTCAGTGCCCTCAGACTCAATGAACAGCTCCCCTGCTGCACAGAGTAAGGTTTGGGGAGAAGACTGGTACCTGGTGGCAGGGTAGGGATGCAAAGATGGAAGGTCAGCACAGGAAAATGTTCAGCATGGGCTATGCACACGTCTGGAGACCTGTGCTAGGCTAGTGACTTGTTTTGGACAGCAAACAAACACCAGGAGTGCCATGGTGTTGTTGTGAGGAGTGCTGCACAGCCATTTGAATACTGTTAATCTCTCATTTCCCATTGCTGGTCAGTTGGCAGTGGGAAAGTGATTTGGGAACTAAGGTCTGTTTTGTGGGAAGTTTTCATCTTGCATCTTCTTTAGGTGAGAACACACAGGTGACCAAAGGAGGTCACCAACTCCGTAATTCACTTTCTGCTTTGTTAGTAAGGGGTATCACTGCACCATGGCTATTGTGAAGCTCCAGCAAAGCCCCAGCATTGCTGACTCCAGCTTGGGAAGCTGAAGTTCACCAGCAACTTAAACTGAGACAGGTGTCAATATGGCCCCTGAGGAACTGCCCGAGGGATACAGATGGAATGTCCAACTGGGGGTACTTGGCAGTTCATGGTTCCCCTGGGAGGCTGGTCTAGAAGAAATAACACCAAACCCCTGTCTGACTCTTGTGTTGTGGAATTGTGCCTGTGCTGGCCTGAGAGCAGTCTTCTTTGAACCTTTTGCCTTTCTTTCTATGGCCGGTTCAAACTGAGAGCTGGGCTTGTGGCCCTTAACAGCTGAGACCAGTAGCCTAGGCTGGCTTCAGAGGCTGCATAAACAACACAAATCACAGCTGAGCAAAAGCAGCCCATCTGCCCTGAGCCCCAGCTGACTTGCTTTGCTTTGACAGGACGCTCTCCCCATGGTGTTTGCCAATTTTTCTTTGTTTCTTTCCCTCCCTTATCTCTAAAGAATTACTCTTGTGCTATTGCTGTTGCCCAACTGCTTTACAATCACCTTGAGTACCCTGGTTATTTGCTTGAAAGAAGAGCCTGCAGGACATCAGTTTCCCTTCAGCCCCAATCATATCAGCTGAAAGCAGCTGCCCAGGCTGTTAGTGCTGCACAATGGCTCCACTGTCCAGATGTGTGTGTCCTCCAGAACCTGAAAAGAGGAATGCCACATGGATCTTGTTATGCCTTTTGGGTTTTCAGAAGGAATATGGACCTTCTGCTTCAGCTGGTTTATTCCTTGGCATCACAGCGTGTGATGTGCTCTACTGGTGTTGATACAGTATCAGACCCTATGGGGGTGTCTGCCCTGTTGTTGGGTGTGTAACCCCAGTCTCGGGTCTGCTGCTGCTCCCTGTCTGTGTGCCCGTGGCTGGTCTGAGTCCTCGCCGTCGGGGTGAGCAACCACCTCCTGCAGCATGCAGCCCCTCAGTGGCTGCAGGGGCTCGTGGGGCTGGCAGGGCTCACAGCCACCTGCCCAGTGCCAGAGGGGCTTCAGGTCCACCCAGGCACCAGCCACAGCAAAGGACAGTGGCCACAGGTACTGCCTGTCATTCTCTCCAGGAGTGTGAGTCACCCACAGTCAGTCTCATTTTACCTTTCTGAAGCTCAGTACACACTAAAATTAAATGTATCTGGAGGTCAGGTTCCTTCAGGACATGTCCTGGCTGGGATTGGAGGTTACTGAGGCAGCTGCATCTCCTGACTGACTGCCCAAGTGCTGATGGTTTAATGCTGCTCTCAGAACCTCTGGAGCAGAGTCATCCTGCAGTATGGATTACCTGGCACATGCCAGCCCTGAGGATATAGCCTTCATTATGCAGAGAGCCAATTTACCCAAGGAGAGGAAAGCAGGCTCAGCCACGTCTACCAGCACAATCCCTGCCAGACTCTCTGCTCCTAGGCAGATGAGCCGCTGGTATCTGATCCAGTGCAAGACAAGCAAAAGCCAACCAAACAAGTCCACCTAATCCACCTCCCAAAATAACCCCTGAACAGGCTCTGAGAGTTGTTGGCAGCCTGTTTCGCTTTAGCACATGAAAAGGAAAAACACAAACCTTGAGGAGACGAGGCTGGGGGCATGTGGGATGCTTCTGGGCTCACCTCCCCAGCAAGGTGTGAGGGTGAGCAGTCCTGAGGTGAAGGCAGAGCTGTCGTTTCACTTGCGTGTCACTGCAGGGTGCTTTGCCAAGGCCACCCACTGTCCCTGCCAGCTCTTGTCCTTGTACTTGGAGCATGTCTTCTCCAGGATTTCTTATACTGGCTTTTCCCTGTTGGGTTGGAAAAAAGATAAATCCATCTCTTTCTGCCTAGCAGACCTCTGCCGTTTCCTCATCTTTATGGGGATTCAGAACTGAAGCAGATATCATGCATTAAAAGAAATAACCAAATGAGTTTCCAGAGTTCAGAATACTTGGGGTAGGAGGGGCATACATTTGCATAATTTTGATTAAATATCGGATCAGTCCTAAGACTGAATGATGCTACAGCTAAACACAGGTGAAAGGAAACTGCTTATGTGTGAGTCTGAAAATCGAGCACACAAAAGGGGAGCTTCCTTGCTGTCCATATCCCCCTCTGTCCAGCCAGGACACAGAGAGAGAGAAAGGAGCTCAGGGATGAGCAGTCAGTGCAGCCACGGTCTCCAAAGAGCAATCTGAATAAAAGACCAAGTGAACTCTTCCCCTGGTTTTACCCTCTTTTGATATTTCTGCAAAACTGAAATCAGTTAAAAACTGCAGCGATCTTATTCTAGTGAGCTGTTTGATCCTTGCTCAAGGAAACCCGCATTTTCAGCCATGGGGGCCACAGTGTGTCAGCAGTGTCAGCACAGAGCTGAAACCATTCTGCCCCCTCTTTAGAGCAGAAGAAGGAAGTAGTCTCACCTCAGTACTCAGCTACCAGCTGCAGGGCCCAGGCTCCCAGGGACCCCAAAAGTGCAAGGCAAGATACTGTCCCATCCCTCGTGGTCCCTGCATCCTGCTCTCCTGCCAGCAGCCCCTCTCCCTGGGGCAGCAAGCAGCCACCTGCCTCCCAGGGGCCACTGGGTGAGGGGCACCTGGGCAAGGAAACCCCAGCCTGTGCTCACCAGGGTCCAGTTTGACCTGCATAGCCCAAAGCAGGATAGCCCTGGGATAGAAAAAACACAGCTCCCTGGAGACCTTGTCCTCTGCACTTAAACCAGTCCATGCACTGAGCACTTTTCCAGCCCAACAGTGCAGTTCTCATGCCTGGGATTTGTCTGTCTTTGCTTCCTTAGCTGGCATGACTGGCTGGTGGGGGTAAAGGCAACTGGCTGGTTGTGTGTTTCTCACAGCACATCACCAAATACATAGAGTGCTTCCTTGCTCTGGAGTTTGTCTATACGTGCTGGAAGGCATTTGGAGACAATTAGCTGGCCAGGCAGCTCAGTGCACCCCAATAATGTGTCTGGCTATGCAAAGGACTGCTTTGCACAACAGGGAGGTCTCTCCTGCTTGGGAGTTCTGGGTCTGCACCCACTAAAGGACATGGGAAGACTCTCATGGGACTGCTGGATGCAGGGACAAAGCACCCTGCAGTCTCTATGCTCACCAAAAGTGTTAGAGCAAGTGAACATCCCTTGGCATCAGGAGACAGGCTCTGTCAGGAGAGCTCATACCTTTCATTAGACCATCAGACCCAGGCAGAAGAAAAGAGACGGCAAGTTTTGCGACACACAGGTGTCTCTGTTTTTTTCTGAGTGTATCATTTGGTCTTAAAGACATGACCCCTCCCTGCAAATCTTGCCTCTCCTCTGACCTTAGACAACGGCAATGGCAACAGGCTACCTGGCATTGTGTCCTTCTTCACAGACATATAATAGTGAACAAGAACAAGGTGGGCACCCACAAGTGCCCTGGAGAGTACAAGTGAGATGGAGGGGAAACACCTTTGCGACTAATAAATAAAATCCAACTTGTTTTTGCCTTTCCAACTGTTTCTCAGGGAAGAGACAGCCAAGGAGAAGGGTACTGGCTGTGCTCTGCACTTGCTTTTGTTCTGAAGCTTCCAACAACAACTGGGGTTTATTTTTGTCCATAATGATGAGTCCCATCCTGCCCTGAACTAAGCAGTGTTAAGCCTGAACAACTGGGATGTCCTTGCTCAAGACTGTGGCATTTTGTTGTCCTTGACTCCTATCACTGACAAACAGATATTCACAGAATCACAGAATATGCTAAATTGGAAGGGACCCACAAGGATCATGGAGCCCCACTCCTGGTTCTGCACAGGACAATCCCCACATGCCTGAGAGCATTGCCCAAACACTTCTTGGACTCTGCCAGGCTGGTGCTGTGACCACTTCGCTGGGGAGCCTGTTCCAGTGCCCAGCCACCCTCTGGGTTAAGAATCTTTCTCGAATATCCAGCCTAAACCTCCCTGACACAACTTCAGGCCATTTCCTCAG
>WBMZ01009831.1:0-37596 GCA_013400975.1 Atrichornis clamosus | reverse complement strand
GATGCTGGGCCTGATGCCCCCCAGGACACGGGTGGCCCTCCTGGCTGCCAGGGCACTGCTCACTCATATTCAACTTGCCATTGACCAGGACCTCCAGGTCTCTTTTCTGTGGCACTTCTTTCCAGTGTCTAATTCCCCAGTCTGTCTGTACATCCAGGGTTGTCCCATCCCAGGTACAGAATCCAGCACTTTCCCTTGTTGACCTCCATGTGGTTGGTGATTGACCAGTCCTCTGATTTGTCGAGGCCTCTCTGCAGGACCTCCCTGCCCTACAGGGAGTCAACAGCTCCTCCCAGTTTTGTATCATCTACAAACTGTTGTTTGGAGCTGCTCTGCGGTCTGCTGCTCTCCTGCCCAGCCCCTCCTGGAGCCCAGCCCCAACTAATGGTCCACACAGGCAAAAAAACTCCTCCATAATTTATATATATGAGGGCACACATTAACATATGCACATTGTTGTACATACCACCTGAGTACCTGCCTTGATCTACAGCAAACAAACCCATGCAAATAGCTGGTCAAAATCATGAACCTCCATTTTTTATCCTGTGCTCTCCGTACTATAAGTGGTACTCTCAGACATTTCTCCAAGCACATTTTCCTGATCACTGCCACAGAAAATAGGATGAAAATGCCCACGTTTTAGCTTATACAGAGACAATGTGTGGTTACTTGGCTTCAGAAACATCTAGGATGGAAAGCCCCTTGGTCTGGACACATCATACCTTTGTCACTGTAGCTTTTCTGGAGAAATCAGTTCAGATGATTGAGATTTCAAGTTAGCTTAGCATTTGTCAGAAGAATCAATATTTCACTTGGATGAACAGACATTTTCCCCCTTCAGCAAGATAGCTCTAGATCAGGACCATATTTACAAGAGTCTAATCCCCTAGTACCCACTAAAATTGAAGTGAGTCAAATGTTGTCTTTTAAAAGAAACACATTTGTCACTTGAATATATTTTCGATGTGTGGTGTTAATCTTTCTCATTGTTCACATGAGAACTGTTCCTTAAATTACTGCTAGTTAAAATAATTTTCTAGACAAAGGAGTTTTTTACATTTCTCTTGCTCAGGTGAGGCTCAGAAATGACACAAAATGAAACCTGAAGCACAGGAGGGAAAACAGCCTGTTGGGAGAGGCAGCCCTGAGAAAGAGGATGATGAGCAGAGGCTGAAGCAACAAAACCCTCAAACTGACATTCACAGAGGATCTTTGCAGTGTCCCCACAGAACTACAGAGGAAAATATCACTCATCTTTGGATGGAAATTTTCCCCACGTCACCACAAACCCACAGCCCATGGAGATGTTGCATGTGGTGCACCAGCCCTTGATTCATGGATTTCCCAGGATGACGACTGGGGAGAGCATCCTGCTTTTGACCAAGTGCTAAAGGGGCTACTGTGTTTTTTGCAAGATTGAAAACTGTATTTATTTAGTGTCTTTTTTTTTTTTGCACCAGGGAGTGTGGCTAGCTGGCCACAGCACTTCTGGAGCTTGCTAGTTCCTCTGAGCACACCTGGAACTGATTTCTGATGAGGAGTTGTATGCAAACATTAAAATAAAAATAGAGGCCTTTGCTGCAGTCCCATATGTTTGCTGGAAAGTTCTCAGAAAGCACATTGAAAACTGAATTTTTTCAGCAGTGCGTTCAGCACTTTCTTGACATGAAAGTGATGTGATAAAAAGTATTTTCAAGGACACTTGAGTGAAGTGCATCACTCTGTGTCATCTTTCCTGTAGAAATTCCCCAAACGGAATAATTTAAGATTTTTTTGCATGGCTTGATGACTGTCAAAAGTCTCTCCACACCAGCTTTGTAGAAGGTTGTGGATATTTTCACAAAATATATAAAATGGGCCAGATAATATTCAGATCACACTAAGCTCTAGAAGAATAAATGCTTGTTTTGCAGGGTGTTATGCCACAAAATAACAAAGAAGCACTAAAGAGTAATGTAATACAGAGGATCACCAATCTAACAAAAGAAGCAGGAAAGATCACTAATGTGACATTCAGAAAACGTATTCTGATTAAAGACTACAGAACATCTGCTGCAGCGTCTGCAGTTGCATACCACAAATTAAAATAAACAAAATATCCCTGAGCTGTCGTCTGCTCTCAGTTACAAGAGCACAGCCTTGACACTTCCTCTGTTCGTGGGGTAGGATGTCGCGACTGCCTGACATGGCTTTTGACAGGAGGACAAGGTTTTAGCTGGCACAAGCTACCCCAGCCTCCTCAGCATCAGGCACTGCTGGTTAGTTGCTGATGGTTGTTGGGCACAAACTGCAGATTTTCCCCAGCAATGTATTTTAACAGCACTGGGGATGTACAAGGGCAGAAACATGGATCTAAGGAGGGGCAAATTCCCCACAGGATCTTCTTGTCACCTCACAGCTGTCTAGGCCTGGCATCAATCCATTTTCTCTCCAGCTACACCAAAGCATTGTTTTATTAGTAATACACTCCTTGGTTTGTCTGTTGTACTGAGTTATTTATTTCCTGTGGTGCCTGGCTGCTGTATCTTGTTTGACAGAGGGGCTGCTACATCCCGAGCCCTGCAGAGGCTTTTTATGCAGCCTCTCACCTTACTGAAGGCCAGAAGGAGTAAACTCTATATTAATCAATTTGTCACATGTGGAGAGCGTTTTCTCAGGTAAATTCAGGGCCAGATGTGCAAACACCTCTGCAGAAGCAGCTAACAGCCCGAAGGCACTAGTGTCAGCAGACCAGCCAGACAATGCATTAGGGGCAGCAAAGTTTCGGGAGGGTTTGTCTCCCTCTTGTAGCTTAGGAGTTTATGTATCTTCCAGCAGAGAACACGGGAAACATTTGGCATGACTGGGATTTGAATTTATGTTGCTTGAATCCTGCTCTAATTTCAGCACACAAAGGCCACCTATAAATCTGAAGTGATAAAGAGCACAGAAGTAAAACCAGCCCAGCCTGTTTTTGCCCTGTGCTGTTGCATGCCACAGCACACCTCTGCATGCCAGCACTGGGTGCTGGGTGGCACTGCAGCAGGAGAGTGACAGCAAAGCAGTAAATCTCTTGAGACATAAATTACCATTCATGATCATAAAATCAGAAGAGTCGGGCATAAAATAAAGAGCTCTAATATGTGATGGATGTGTCTCAAGCAAAGCTTTCTGCTGCCTGCAAATCCAAGCATATGGATACTTTAAACAAGTGCCCCAACTGGATATGGGAAGATGCCATTTTGCGTAACTACAGAACTCTATCTTTGGAGAATATGATGAGTCATGTGATTTGTTCCCTGTTGCTCACCAGGCATGGCGCAACAGCTACCTGGTCAGTGATACTGGTGACATAAACCGCTGCCTTGCCAAAGTCGTTTCTGCTGTGGAAGATCTACATCAGTGGCACAGGACAGCCTGCAGAGGCTGGACCCAGCCTGGCTTTGACGTGTTGCCAGTGTGTGTGCTCAATGACCCGTGTCATCCAAGGTGTGTATCCTAAGCATTCAGGTTAGGGGGCTGAGGACCTCATGTCTCTGAGCTGCTCAGCCATTGTTCCACATTCCTGGAGGCATCAGCCTGTCAGGACTTTTGCTCTCAGCCATCCCTGTGGTGTAGAGAGGCTCGGATGCTGTTATCAGCCACAGCCAGCAAGAGCGGCTGGTGTGGCTTTACCCATCTTGCTCCTACGTGCAGAAGTGTAACCCAGAGCCTCCATACATCAAAGGTTTGTAGCTACTTCTCCTCCAGTGTTTCCAGGGTTGGCTGCACAGAGCCATTTACATGAGGCCTCTGTTGCTTCTGCAGGTTGAGGGCTCTCCTAGGCACATGTGCAGTCACCAGGTGATTTTGCTGGATTTGTGAGCTACAGCCTTGCCTGTGGCTGTTCCTGAATGCCAGGCTGTAAAGAGGCTCTTTTTGTAGTAAGGTGGGATTTTACTTCAGGCTGTTTCTAATTGTTGCAATAAGGAATATTATTGAAACACCTTTGTTGGGTGATTTTTCTGCCCAGAATTAATAAGAATTTGCAGTTACGAGGCTTGAGCAACGTCTCAATATGTGTCTTGAACAGAAGTCACTAGCACAGTTTGCACAGCAGCTGGTACTGAGCATGTTGCTAGCCCAACCTCCAGCCAAGTAAAGTCTCTCACAGTTTAGGTTTGGCATCTGAGGAGGAAGGATTTTGTGCTATAGTTTTCAAGTGTGGCTAGATTTAATGTGTTGTTTTTTCCTCTCTTTCTGTCATATTCTGAAATCCACGGAGGACTACTGCCTGGCTTTCGGCAGAGTGCTGATTTCACCCTTATGATGCCACCCTCATCTTTTTCCCTCGCTCTCACTGATAGAGGGGAGAAAAATACTGGATTTGTCCTTCTCCACTCCACTGCTCCTGTCCAACCAGGGAAGTTCAGCAGTGACTTCAGGGATAATCGGGAAGGCTTTGAGTGGCTTTTCTTCATTAGTTCTGGCTCCGACTGTGGCAAACTGGGCACAGACCCAAGCTGCCACCTGGAGCTCCTGCTGCCCAGACAGAAGTTGCTTCTCCCAGGCTCTGCAGGGCCCATGGCACTGATGTAGCAGTGAGATTGAGACAGAGCTGAACTAAATTTGCCTTTTTATTCATGAAATTACAGGATGAGGACCCATTGCTCAGCTGTGGGGGAACCCAGGCCTCATTAGTTCTTCCCTGCAATGAGGATGAGGTATGCTGGTGCCTGGACCAAGGCCTTGGGCTAAGCACAGTGCTGGACTGCGCAAGTGAAGGGCAATGAGGCAGATCACAAATTGTCTCTTTGCAGGGCACCAGGGCTTTAAAAATTCATTGTTTTTCTCTCATAGCATATTTGGTATCTCTAGATCTGATGGCTGAATTCAGTTCAACCTAAAATGTCTCTTGAACAGCTGTAGAATCTGTCAGTTTATTCAATAAAAGAACTAAAAATGGAATTTTTGAAGCAGCTGCAGGAGGTCATACAGCACATCAGTTTTGCACCAACACTGCCTGTGTTAGTACTGTTCTTTCCTCAGTAGTAGCAGCAAGCCCACATTTACTGGTAGCTGGCTCTCCAGTTCTCAGAGGCCATGGATCATCAATGGCATCAGAGACTTTTCTAAAATTGGTTCAGACTATTAAAAGAAGGGCCATGGCAGAAAGAGGAATGAAAAAGTGACAAGCTGGTGACATGTTCATTCAGCTCCTCTTTCTCTACAAATGAAGAAGCACGTAACTGAACTTAAAAGAGACTGCTGAAAAACGTCATGTGGAGACCATCAATAATGAAGCACCCAAGGAGATGAGCATCCAGCAACAAATTTTCTGAAGAATTAATATCTCCTGTTATTACTGGGTTATCTCCAATCCCAACCATATCTGAGCTGTGTTCTAGTGATGGCCCCTACCTCAAGGAGTTTGCAATACAAGTATAAAATCAAATGGGGAGTTGGGAGATGTCCAAATCTCCTTTTACTTGCACTGCCTGTGCAGTGACTCTGATGTTGGCAGGGCCAGCAGAGCCCCTGGAACCTAGCTCAGAGCAGGGGCTAACAAGCTGGGTGTCACACTGCTCTAGGTGCCATGTGGCTCGTGCCCAGCTGCCAGGAATGGAGCACGCTGCCTGAAGAAAGGGTGCTGGTATCCCTGGGAAAGCAGACTCACAATGTCAGATTCCCATTGACTTTGGCTCAATGTGTCCAGGGGATGGCTGCTCCCCAGGCAGTCAGGCACTTGGGAGAAACATGAGAGATGTTTTATTCCTGCTCAATGACTCGCAAACACTTGAGTTCTCTGATAAACACCACTTGTGCTGCAAAGAGGCAAAACATTACAGGCAGCATTTTGCAAAAATTATGTTTCCCTATGAAATGAAAACCACTACTTTCTTCTTGCCTGTTCCTTGCCTCTGACATGCAGCACATATTGCTTGAGCTGCTCAGGGTTTGGAGTTAGCTGCTCCTGCTGCAAGCCCGATCTGTCCCTTCCTTCCTGCTGCTGGCCTCTCGCTCTTTCCCCAAGTCCTCCTGCCCATTGCCTCCTTCTCAGCTGTTACTTGATGATTTGCAAGCTGAGTAGCCAAAGGGGAATAAATAAATATTAACGCTAGAATATTTTCTAGCCCTTAAGGCTCTGATCCTGCTGTTTTCATTTACATGGACGCGGGAGGGGTAGTCATGGGCTTGGGGGCTGTGGGAGGGATGCCATGCCCCCTTTTCATTGCAGTGCACAGGGACAAAAAGGCACGGAACAGCTGGGCAGCCCCGCAAAGAGAGAGCCCAAATGAGTTGTCTCAAGGGTGGGTCAGGCTGTGCAGAGGGCTCTGGTCAAGTGCTGGAAGGTGAAGTGATACCTGAGAGGATCATAAAGCAAGACTATAGGGCATGTTAGAGTACAGGGTACATATTTGTATGAGTACAAAATTGAAAGGGTGAAGAGGTTGTGAGGAGGCAGCAGGGAAGAGCTCAGCCCATGCGTGTGAAGGGGGGAAGTGCCTGCGTACTCACTCTTGTTTCTTTTTGTCACATCATTTATTCATCACAAAGTGCTCTTTAGCCTGTCTTTTTGGGTTGGGGGAATTATGACACAGCACCTGCAAAGTATTTCAGTGGTGCTTGTTTCCAGCTGAAAGGCAGCAAGGAGCTTTAGGTGGGTACAACACTGCACACCAAGTGCAGTTCTGCACTTAGGTGGGGAAAGGCCCTTCTCCATGCTTTGTCCTTGTGTTTCCCTGCACTGATCCCTCAGAACATCATTTCACCTATGTCCCAGAGGTGCATCCCCCACTGACCCCTACCTGCACTGCTGTGCCTGCAGAACGCCCTCCTGCCCACATGGCCAGGACTGCACGTCAGCGTGGGTGACCAGGCTTTGCTCCAGCTTTTGATACATGGGTTTGCAGCCCCATGTCTGTGCCCTGGGATGGTGACCCTATGCAAAGGACATCAAGCATGACTGGCAGAGCCTTTATTGCATCCTGCCAGCACAATTGTCTTTCCTCCCTTTGCACAAATTCACACATACGGGGGCCTGCAGGCAATTACAGGCAATGCATCCCCCTGCCTGAGGTCTGATGTATTAACTCATAAATCCAGCAAGAAGGTGGTCCTTTTCCAGTTCCCATCTCGGTCCCATCTGACACAGGGTGCTGGTCTCTGCAGCACTCTGTGCCCTCTCCTTCTCCCTGTGTTCACATGGCTTCAAGGAGACACACACCTTTTTCTCCCTCTCCAGGAAATCCTTGGGCTTACTGACATAGGTGGGCCAACACCTCATGTGTGAATGTCTTCCTTCACTTTCCCTGCTTCTCAGATGGCATTGTACTTCATCACCAGTGGTTAAATCCTGCACCAGTGCTGGCTTTCCTTTTGCAGTGACTCCAAGAAGCAACAAATATACACACTCCTGCAAAAACTTCCAGCATGTTATCCCACTCCTCAGCAAAACAGACCAGATTTGGGAATAAAGACCAAGATGTCACTGACCCAGGATAGAGTCATAGAATAGTTTGGGTTGGAAGGGACTTCTAAAGGTAACATAGTCCAATCCCCCTGCAATGAGGATGCCCCCAGATCTCCAGATTGCACAGGAGTGCATGAACTGTGACACCAGAGCTTGCCAGTGGTCTTGTGTCTCTTCAGCAGTGACCAATTTATGAAGATACAGAAGACAGCCCCCCTCCCCCCCAAAAAAAAACCCAACAAACCCATAGGGTAACGCACTGGGGATAGTGGTACACATCTGTATGACACACAGTTATATTTTTCCTGATCCCTGCTGGCAATTACATTATGGAGATACAAACATATCAAGCTTTGATAATTTTAAGATTATGAAGGAACTCAGGAAAATACAGCAGATACTTTATAGACTTAGAAAATGTATTTCTTGGCTGAAATGTTCATTAATAAAACTTATAAATTGGTATTAATTAACTAATCTTTGTGCAAGTTTTTATTTAACTATTAAGCTTTATGTTTCAAAATCTAAGTACTTGTGTGGCTTTTCTGCCCTCAGTGGATCTGAATCTTGTCAACAGCAGAGAAGTAAAGCAAGAAGATGAAAGAACATCTGGTGTGGAGTTCTCCTGTTGCAAAATGAAAAAAAGACATAAAATGCACTGCAAAATTTTATAAAAAATAGCTTTCACAGAATGAACTGGTCTCCATTAGAGAAAAGCTTCCATCATACTAGGGTTCCACAAGCTAATGGCATGGTATGGGCCCAAAATGGGGTCAAAAGCAATCCAGTCCAGTGAGATATTTTCCCCTTGGATGGAAAAAAGCTTTACGTTCAATCTCAAGTCCCATCATGAACTTGCATTTACGTTCTCCTAGCATGTGTGCTGACCCCTGTAATGTGAACTGCAGTGGAGCTGACAGGAGTGGATGAATCCCTGTCCTCCTGCTAATCCCTGTGCTCTCCCCAGAGAGGCTGGCTGTGGGACAGGGGCTTCTGACACCTTCTGCAAGCCAGTCTCATTTCCTTGTCATCCTGGAGGCCAGCCACCAGCTGTCAGCTAACCAGAGATGCCCCCTCTCTGAGATCACACCTGCCAACTCTGCTCCCAGAGTCAGGAGACAAATCAAAAATGCAGCAACAGCAAATAACTTCTACAATCTACAGAGGTGGCAAATATGTCAAAAGCATTTTGGTATTGAACTCTCATTTAAAATCAATGATCCAAATGGGACTCAACTTGTTCCTTATTAAGGGCTAAGGGCAAACTTAGTATTTTGGCATTTATTCACACATGAGTTGGATGGACTTTATGAGTAATTGCTTTATGCAGCACTTTCCTGCATCATGCATTATTAAAATCCCACAACCTGAGGAATAAAAATGAAAGGGGCTTGCTCACCCATTGTTGTCCAGCTCTGCACCAGGATGGGTGACCTCCTGACCTCCACACCTTCACCCCACACTAAGTTCTCAGTCCCCTATCCTGGCCTCTCTTGGGTGAAGTCCCAGAATTTGTCCCCTTATCTTTTTGCACTTCACTGCTGATATGAAAGGAGAAAGGTAACCGTTGCCTTCATCCAGATTTCACTCTTGGAGGGGGCTGAGGGAAGGTCAGAAGGAAGCCAGGAGCATTCAAGCTACAGGTGGTGTTTTTCCCTGGCACCTGCTTTGAAGAAAGCCTTGAGCCCCAAAGATAAGTGTGCAGACCTGCCTGTTGTAAAGAGGAACTCGTCAGAAGGCATTTCTCCTTGCAGACGTGGCACAATCCTGGGGTGACCTGCCCTGGCTCCTGCGTTTCCTGCTGCTTGCACGGGACACTGCTGTGTCAGCATCCTGCAATGAGGTAGTGTGACATACAGCCTTCATCTACAGATTTTGTTTGTGCAGTCAGCAGGGAGCCAGGGCTGGGAATCACTTGAGAGAGCTGTGTGTGTTTCATGTAATTGGGCTGCTGTACTACAGCCCAGCAAAGCCGTGTTGCTGCTCCCAGCTGCTGGATAAGTTGTTGGCAGGGGCCCACATGTGGTGAATGAAATGTTTTGGAAGTCCTTTGGAGAAGACTGTGGTCGTGTCACTTCTGCACTGCAGACCCCAGGTCAGTATGAAAAACTAGTCTAGGAAATGGTCAGGAAAAGCACCACACACATCATGCAGAATATAAAATAAATGCCAGCCCAAGAAGAGTGTGCCACTGGTCAAAATTCTTGCTCAACATGGAACAGATAAATCACAACACTGCAGGAATAAGTCCTGTTCCAGTTAATTAAGGTCCTTTGTTCCTATGAGTGGGTACAGCTCTATGGAAAACCCAACATCATGCCAACCTGTTCCAGGATTGCATGCTTCTTCCAAGGTAGAATATTCAAACATGGACCATGGCAGACATGGCCACTAAAATGCTGCTAAAAGATGCCGCCCACTGCAGCCCTGGTCAAAACCACACATGTTAAACAGTTGTAAGGGAAACCGTGCAGCTGGTGAGCCCTTCACACACACACGTTTTCAAGGAGATAAAACGGGTGTTCATGTATATTGACTTTATGGAGTTTTTGAGTTTCTGATGGACAAGCAAACTCCTAAGCCCATTGCACAACCCCTCACGAGGCTGTGGGTGGGTGTTTCGCAAGGCGCCAGTGTAGGCCTCGAGGTGCAGCAGCGAGGGCCGACAGGGAACAAGGAGCTTTGTTCCCTTGTGACACCAAGGAAAGGTGCAGTGCTGAAGGTGCCTCTCCCTCTTTTGTGCCTCAGCAACCAAGGCACTGCTGAGTCAGACCTGCCACTCCAGGTACCCTGTACATGCTTGCCGCTTCTGAAATGACCCTCAAAAAGAACCAAAATGAGTTTAAAATCCCAAGGCCAAGCAGCAGTCTGTGAGCAGCAGTTGCTCAGAGGAGAGGTGAAAGCTGCTGCAGTTGAATCCCGTTGCCTTTTGCCCCCAGAGGCCAGGGGTTAAGTTTGCAGCTCTAGTGGTGCCCCTCCTGCCCTGTGTCCTCTCCTCGGTTAGGCAGGTTTTGTGGCTCAGGCTGCAAGCCAGCAGGCATCCTGGTTCTACCTCGGTGTCTAGTCGTGGCTGACCAGGGCTGAGCACAACCCCACCTGCAGCATCCAGCAGCTCCTTGGAGAACACCTCCCAGCTCATCGCATTGATCTCACTCACACACCCCCACAACAGGAGCTGGCAGTGGACAGCAGCAGCCCACGTGGACCTCACAGAGACCTCCACCTGCATACAAACAACATACCCAATAATGATGAACAAACCAGCTCTGAGACCTCTGCATCATCCCAAGTCTTCTCCGAACCCAAACATTCTTTTTTCTCAGTGTTGGTGGGGTCATCCCCAGGGCACCTTTATCCAGGGCATGAACACCCTGCTGGTTCTCATCGTCCTCCTCCAACACCTTCCCCACACACATCATCTTTCCTCTCACCTCCTCCAGCCTCTTGCCCCTGAGTGTGCTTGCCAGGCTGGTGGTGCCTGGACCAGTAACAGCCGAAATGGCAACACAAGAGGGCCTTGGCAAGGACTCACTCTGGAAAAATAAAAAGTCAGAACATACATTTGGTTTGTCCAGATGCTGCCTGTTCTACCTCCCTGGGCTCTTCTGCACGCACAGTAAGTCTTAGCAATATATCAGTAATGTTGTTCATCTAAGACCCATATAAAATATATCTGGTTCTTTCCTTAGACTTCTCAGTTCCTTAAGGAAATTAGAAGAATTAAATTAAACTAAATACAAAAGTTCAGATTTGACATTTTAAACAGTTTTTCCTGGAGCTCCTTTGATGCCTTTGAAAAAAGTCCTAATAGCAAAGAGTTTTCCCATATAGCCATATCTGGGTCTGGGAAGGAGCCACCTTGGCCTTACAGTGCTAATTGTTGTGACAATTATTTTGCAAGGTTGTGTCCCATCACACAGAATTATATTCCTGGTATTACTGCAGCCCAACAGATCTGTCTCCATCCATGGGCAGTGGTTAGTGACATACTTTTTGGGGGGTGGTTATGTTTTTTTCCCAACAATCACTGGTGACTGAACCGTTCTGGTGGTGCTCCCTTGTGATGCCAAAGGAAGGCATAACTTTGCAGCCTTGTGACTGAGAAATGGTACTGTTCCTCTGACTGAATGCTGACATCTCCTTTGGGGTGAGCTTAATCATGCCCTAGAAACATCCACTGCCCATTTGATGACTTGCACCCTGACATCCTATACCCTCCTGTGTAGTCACTTCAACATAAAGTGAGTTTTATCCACTTCCACTGCTCATGGATTTTCTTTCTGCCCCCATGACAATAATTCTGACACTCAGCACCCCTCTGTGTTACTTGAAGATACTGAAGACACCTTTTGATTTCAGGTTGGTCCCTCCCCTTTTTGGGAAGTCTCATGGCTTTAGGAGCGCATGTGCATATTGAGAGCTGTCATCTTGAGCTCTGTCTCCAGGTCTCTCCCTAGAGTGGAGGGCTCTGCACCACCATGTGGTGCTGACACATAGCTGTTTCAGACACTACCAGCCTCAGCCAGGAGTTTGTTTGGCAAGTTCTACTCAGAAGTCCAAAGGCTTATTTGGGGCTGTCCCTATGTGCAAGCATTTTGTACCAACCCTCCATCAGCACCGGTCAGACCGTCACTACAGTTTCATATTTTCCGGGGTGCTTCAGCACTGATTTGTCTTTCATGAAGTCCTTCCAGCTGGGGTGGAGGGGGTAGTCTGCAATTTATACTGGGGAATGGTGTTCTTCTGGACTGTTCTTCCATTCTCTGCTGTTTCTGTGCACCTGCAGCAAAGGTGAAGCTGGTGTCCCACAGTTTGCTGGAAGCATTTCTTCTCTTCCAGGCAGTCTCCACCTGCAGGTGCCTGTCACAGAGATCCAGGTGTTGCATCTCGTGCAGCAGGTCATCAGGTATTTGCTGTCACTTCATTGAAAAAAAATGATGAAATAATATCTGGAAGGGCACTGGAGGCAGAAATTGTTCATGATGGCTAGAGGTGCTTATCAGCCAGGTTCTCCTACACTAAAGAGATGCAGAGCTAAAAATAAACACATGGCCCATTAGTGTTGAAGTGCCTTGAAGCAATTGCCTGGGGAAAAGAGACAGGAGAAATGAGTAGAGTCTGAAAAAATAATTAACAGTGAATAGAGGCTAAAAGAAAAACATGGATAAGGTGGGAATTACAGTAGAAGTCTTCTCCCACGGGAACTCTGCTCTTTGCATGCAGAAACTCACACCTCCCTGGCAGGGGCTTGCTGCAGGACTACTTTCTTCACAGCAAAAGGTTTTCTGGAGAAAGAGCTCTTCTTTGTCTTTTGGATTTGAGAGTGGAGACTTGCCTGCATTTCTTCTGCCAGACTGGCTTTCTGTGCCCTTAGCCTGACCACACACTTGCGACATAAGGAAATTGGTGTGTTTCACTGCCTGGCTAGGGAGCAGCAGGAGTGAGGGCCCCGGCTCACTCTCAAGGGCACAGAGAAAACCTGTGGGTGTTTGAGAACCTAAAGCACAACTCTGTGCTGAGCTTCTTGACAAAACCTGCAGAAATCAAACATATTTTGAAAAACAGACCTTTTCATTTTTCACTACAAGATGTGGGTGGAATTTTTTTGGACCAGCAGTTTCTTGTGAAGTCAAGAAGCGCTGTGTATCACACAGCTGCAGTGATGCTTTGCATCTGGGCTCTGATCAGCTGTTGGGCAACTCGCCTCAAGCCAGGTTTGGCCCCTGCCCTGTCCTCATCCCAGTAAGGTGCTGGGCATGCCTCCACCATCCCCCATGCACACACACACACCCACGGAGCTCCTCTCAGCTCCCACTGCTCAATGCCAAGATATTTGGCTCTGCCCACTGTCCCTTTGGAAGGAGCATGGCCCAGGCTGGAGAAGGGGCACAGCTGCAGCTGATGGCTGTGCAAACACACCGAGATGCACTGCTCGGCCACTGCACCCCTCCAGTGCACAAGGAGGAGGCGTGAGATGCAATCCTTAATGCCGTAGGCGTTCTGTGCCATCTGCAAACCAACATGGTTGTTAATAACTAATGATCTCACCTCCAGGTATTGAGTGGTGTTTGCAAAAGGCTCCCAAGTGCCTGCCTGGAAGATCCTGCAGAAGCACGTTGTTCTCTCCCACACCCAGTGCCCATTCAGCCCTGAAACAGGGAGAGAAGGGATGCTGTACTTGAATCCATAACACTTCATTCAATACAGACAAAGCCTAAATATGCTAAGGAGAAACAGGCTTTTCTAATTAAAAAATAGCTTTTTGTAAAAGGGTAACAATTTACTTTTTCTTTTTTTTGAAATTAAAATGAAAGTTTAATTACCTCTGAGTAACTCAAGGCAATTTTCAAGTAACTGGGGAGTTTTTGTTCACTGTTTTTGGAGTGTTCAAGATTCAGCTTCTCACTCTTTTAAATTTATCTGGTTCCTAGTGGAGAAATAATTTATGGCTACAACCATTTGATTAAATGGTACTGTGGAGAACTTACCTACAACCATTCCTGAAAGAGGTGTCTTGTAAGGTCAAATTTCCCACAAATTCCATAGTGATTACCATTTGTCTAACAACTGAAGTGCCTGTGATAGAATAAAGCAAATAGAAAAGCCTACACTGGATGCAGTTAGAAGAATTTTTAAAGTCTAACTAATTTTTCTAATTGGTTTCTCACTTTAGAGAACAGGAAAAGAAGCACCACTAGGACCATTGCTTCCCCAGAATTACACAAGCTTTGCTTTTGTACCAGCTGTAGCATCTGGGAAATGTTTTTAAACCCTGTCAAATAGATAGTGACCTTTTCTTTCTTGCAGCTTGATGGGTATTCCCCAAAAAATAAACTCAATTTGATTTCTTGACATTTCTTCTGCTGCATGCCCAGGTTACCCAAAGGCCATATCTACATGGTAGAGAAAGGGAAGAAAACAAACCACCCTCCCAGGTCTCTGTGGCTTTGCATTAACCCCGTCTGGAATGACAATGGCCTCTCTCCTGCACTCTGCAACACCTAACAGTGCCTTCCATCTTCGGTCTCTGAAATTAAATTCTTACAGATTTTTGGCTTTGTTTTGGCCTAGTTTTGCTTGCTCTTTGTTGCCTTTATTTCACTATGAGTCTTTATTTACACTGACTTGAAACTGGAAGAGAATCAAACCATATACCCAGACTGGAAAGCAGGAATCCTTGCATCTATTTAAGAAAATCTTTCTATTTCTATTCATGTTGCTAGAAGTGATTATTTGCTAAGGATAAAAAGACTTGACTTTTGACATAAGTGTAAATACTCATTTCTCAGTCTTTAACACTTCATTTAATACAGGTACGAAAGACATTTTACCCAAAGGAAACCACCCTATAATAGCAGAGTCCATGTTTCTTGTTCTTTCTTGGAAGCAGCTGTTCTAGGCTGCTTTTAGACAGAGGATACTGCTCAGGAAGAAATGCAGTTCCAAGCAGTATCGCCAGTCTTCTACTCCTTGCTTAAAACTGGTGCTTTATACTCTGTCTTCTGTATTTTTCCTTTTTATTTCAAAGCAGGTGTAGCTAGGCAGACATGGCATCCCAACAGGACTTCCACTATATTCCTGCAATTCTCCAGCCCAGGTCTCAAGCCACCAAAAGTTGCCTTTAGCGACATTTACTCTGTGCCATGGCAAGCTGCAATAGGATAGAAATAGCACCGAGGTGGGTGCCACAGAAACCCAACCGAAATCCATCTCTCCTAACCACACGGCTGGGCCCTCAGGACAGGGAGGAAGCAGGTGTAGAGCCTGCCAGTAGAAACGGCGCTGTAGGTGTGCTCACGAGCCCGAACGTGGCGCTGAGAACAGCACCACCACCTCTCTGCAGGAACACCTCTACCAGTGACTGGTGCAGCCGCACCAGAGCGGCACCATCAGCTGTACCATCAACCAGTAGCACCAGCAGGCAAACTGCATGAGGGCTCTCTTGTTTGCCACACCATACCACATTAATTATTCACATTTTTCTGGGTCTTCTGCAGGTAACCTTAAAAATATTTTCGCAGTGAATACTTGTTAAATTATGCATAGTGTTTACTTTCACTCCTCTGCAGTTTTGCCATTTTTCATGAATATGGAAAGCAGAAATCCAGGGAACTGTCTTTCTTTTGATGGCAAAATTTTCCAGAGTGTTCAGTCTGGTTATACAGTTCCATACTTGTGCTCTTGCTGGCAATTACTTGAGCAGGACTTCTTCAGCAAGTGGGGATCACCTGCATGAATACAGGGCAGGTCAGCACTGCCTGGAGATTGCTGTGTGGGCCTGAACCACCTCAAACAACATAACAGAGTCCAACAAAATTAATGTTGAAGCCCCAAAATAATGGCAAGGCTTAGATGCAATAAGTAATGGATGTCTGCTAGGGAATAGAGCTGGTGTTTCAGCAATGGTGAAGGAAGGGGCACAATCACAGTCAGAAATTTAAAACCTGTAATATACATTCTTCTCTCCTGTTTTGCAAGAAAAACTGTCTGTGGCTTTCTCTTGGAAGCACTGGCACATCTTCAGTCCCTGGCCCTCAATATACAGCCTTGATGTTCCCAAATGCACTTGTTCTGGGAAATTCTGGAATGTGAATTTCCCATCTCCGGAAGTGTTCAAGGTCAGGCTGGATGGGGCTTTGAGCAATCTGGTCTAGTGGAAGGTGTCCCTGATGATGGAAGGGAGATTGGAACTGGGTAGTCTTTAAGGTCCCTTCGAACCCAAACTATCTGATGATTCTGGGATTCCATGATTCTGTGCACAGACAGGTAGCATCGCCCCAGGAAGGTACACAGGCATCTCACTGCTGTGCAAAACTGGCCTTCAGGCGCTTATGAGGCAAGACTGAAACAGCAACTGGATTTCCTGTGACTGGTGTAAAACCAAGATAGCTGATGTTAAAATCCTGCTTTTTCTCAGTTGTTGCCATACTGAAATTAAGAATGTGTTAGTCAAAATGAGATCCAAAATCTGCAACTGGGATTCTCACAAACATTCAGAGCCAGTTTACTTAAATTAGACCAGGGCTAGAAATCCCTAATTGTCATATATTTTTTGAAAAAAATCCAGTTTTCTAAAAGCAAGTGCACAAACTCCACAGTAACTAAAATCCTTGCTATTTTTTTTCAAATAAACTCTTTGAAAGAAGATTCCAGCAGAAATACTTATTCTTAAACACGTAAGTATTTAAATTTATATTTGCAGTTCAAAATTCAAACACAAGTTCGCCCCTCAAGCCTGTTAAGGGATTCTGAACAAAAATGTAACTAAGTAACACCTTCCTGAAAAGTAAATAAAATAGTAGTACACGGAGAGGAATCTGTCTGTCTAGCAAAACTTTGCCACAGTCTGCCTTGACTCTACTGAGCCTGCTGACGGCAGGCAGGGTGGGAGCCATCAGAGCAGATGTAGATGTCTAGCGACGGAGTGAAACAGGCACTTCCAGGACACGACACGTCTTATCCCAGAGAAGCTGTCTAAAATAGATCAGACACATCGCAGCTCCTAAAATACCTGCACATTTTCAACTCCAGAGCAAGCCTGGGTGGCAGGCTCTGATGAAGGAGTCTGGATGATGTAGGGGTTGTCCCTAAAGGCAGATGGGGAAGATTCCAGCCAGGAACGAGATGGCTCTTCATATCTAATGCACTACAGTAACTTGTGGCTGTGCCAGAAACAGGACAAACTCTACACCAAAGGCAGGTGGGAGGTTTGCTCTGCTACTTCATTTTATGCTCAGTCTCTGTTACAAATCAAGTGAGAGCTTTCAGACGAGCGCTGCCTTCCTAGGATTCCCGGCAGGGGCTCTATTGAGGTGACCCACACCCCAAACCTAAAACTCTCACTCACAAGTTTTAATAATGGCCGATTAGGTCTATTACAAAAATGAATTATTTACTGAACAGACACAAGGTTAACAGACAAAAGACTTCGAGCAGACTGTCTACTACACAGGGTAAACAAGTAACTACTAGTAAGTTACATAAAGCAGGGCACGATATAAAGGTACCTATGTTACAGCTAGCTGAGAAATTAGGATTTCAATGTATCTTACCCACGAATTGATGGTGGCGTACATGAGAATCCTTTCACCCAACGCCCGGACGAGAAGAAGTACCACAAAAGACGAGCGTCCCAGTCTTAAGGGGAGAAGGCTCTACACATTTCCAGGGATGTGCAGAAAAACTTCTGCTTTGCGAGGCTTAGTGAATCTTTTATAGTCTGTAAAGTCCAGGGACTGTCAGTCGTAAATTCCAGTTTATCCTTTCAACCTTGCCTTCAAGGCAAGATGTTTATTGCCAGCTGAGGGGGGTACCTCCATGGCGCCAAACAACTCACCAGGAGGCAGGCGGTCCTGAGTGGGCCATCCCAGCAATTAGCAGGTGCTTGTGAGGGCAGGGCGGATGCCTTGGACAATCATGGCAGCTAACAAGCAGCAGATAAGCTTCATGGGGCAGGGGGGATGTCCTCCCACAGTCTCGATGTATTGGTAATCTCTAACATTTATGATATGAATAATTCATAGTATCAAACTGTTATAGTACCTTAAGATAGCCACTGGCTCATATTTCTCTGCCTCTGGAAATACCTCCCCAGGGGCCATCTGAAGCCATCACACTGCCAGCACATAGTCTCCCTGAGTTTGGCTGCTGCACCCAAGCGTTCCTCCTCTGCGGTTTCCAGCTGATGAGCTCTGAGCTTAGCATTTTATTAGTCCCTTGGTACCTGGTCCTCCACCTTGCACTGCTAGATGCAATTTGATTCCTGCTACTTCAGTCCTCTGGGTCATCTGATTACCACCCCACCGTCTGCCCCTGAATCAACAAAACCTCACAGTTTGTGTTAACACCAAATTTAATTGACACCCTCACATACTGAAAGGCTGACCCCAGAACAGATGTTTTCTTTAAATCAGACTTAATAAAAAGGATACCCAAGTTGTTGGATTCTTTTTCCCAAACTGTAGTCTAAAAGTATTGTAGTCCTTAGACAGTCACTGGCAGAATATGCCTTGTCATACTAGAAGAATAATTTTATGACTTGTTCTTTTTAAAAACAAAGTCCACGTGAAGAATCTCAGTATTATGTAAGATTATATCAGTAAAATGTTGTATTTATTGTGTGTATTAATGCATCAAACAGGTATTTTCCTATAGAAATCTTCCAGTATTGCAGTATGACACAAAAGTATTGTAGTCCTGATTACTAATACCTTGCCAGCCATCTCAGTATATTGAGATCATCATTATTTACCCCTCAGCCTCCAGAGCAACACTGAATGTAAATATATTTCCTAATATTCTTATAAATGGAAATTAACGCTTTGCACATTCCAGCTGCGAACGTGCCAGGACAAGGAACAGGAACTCCATCTGCTATTGTGTTTGTTTAGTTGGCTGAAAAAAATCAAACACCTATTTAAAGGAATATTTCATTAAAGAAAAGGGATTTTATTGTTTGAAAAAATTCAAGTTTTTGGTCAGCTTCTGGAACTCTTCTAGTCCATTTGGAGCTGCTGTTGGGCAGGATAACGGCATCAATTTCTCTGGTTTTGCTGCAGCTGCTTCTTTGTCCAAGTATATGAATTGCCAGGATCAGTGTTGCACTGTCGGATTTCTGTCGAGGTGTCCCCTGCAATGCCACACCCAGCCCGCAGAGCCAGGCACTGCCAGTGCTTTCCGTCAGCTGCTCACAGCAGCAAAGGCAGCCCCACAGAAATGCTGAATTAGCCTGGGAGGTGGGAAGTGCTGAGTGCACTGAGAACAAACACTCATCCATCATCCTATAGGTCTAGCAAGGAGCGCCAGGCTCGTTGTTTCCTAGTTTATGTATTCTGCCCTCGGTGTTTAACAAACAGCAGCATCACATTAAGGTATTTTAGAAACCTTCCCAGCCCACCAGCGTTATGTGAGTTTTGACTCCTTCGTGGAGGTGATGGCAGGCTGTACTTTTAATGAGTTTCCCTGCGACTTCTGTCAGGAGCTGGGAGTTTCTTGCACTGGGGAAACATTAGGAGAATCCAAATGAGGAATTAGCAGCTAGCAAGAAGAAATTGGCATAAGAAAATGTATGCTACTGGGGCCTGTTTTTCTTCTCCTTCCCGACAGCTCTGTGCTATGTTAACCCTTGCAGGCTCAGATGAGAGACTCCTGAGGCATAAGGGTATAAAAAACTCGCAAGTAGGTTCTTGTTTCTCTCTCCTCTAATCTGAGTCTTTGCATAACAAAGCAAATGCTTGGTTCGGAAATGTGAGCGGTACCTGTGTACTTCCTAAAAGCAATTAAGGAACCAAATTTAAGAACCATCAAAGCGGCTGTGCCAATCCCCAGGAGGCAATTATATTTAAGCATGTAAAGGCAAGTTGCTTCCTCATCATATTGCAGCGATGGAATTAAAAGTTCCGGTTATTTGTCTTGACTAAAAAAATCAAGAATTAAGCCTAACATAACCCATCCCAACATCGGGAAACTGATTTGTCTTGCAGGCACCAGGAGGGGACAGTGCATGCAGAAGCATGACATTGTCACACATTAGGCCATTCTCTTTTCTCTTTCTCTTCTGTGAATATGATAAGCCTGATTATGAAGAATGCATACTACTGCTCACAGATTTGTCCTGTCCTTTGGGCAAGCAGCACCTGGGTGCTCCCTGCTTCCCCCTGAGCACTGCTAGTAGTAGTAGTGTGCCTCATTCAGAAGCTGCAAGCAAGGAACAATCTGCAGCCAATGTGCTTACACTTCTGCAAAGAGGACACCTGGAAAGACTGATGGAAATTCAGGTACCAGTGACTCCCATAATCCTTTCTAGGCAGAAAGGATGGACAAAAGACCTAGTATGTCTTTTCCATCTGGAATGTCTATAACCCTGAAAATGATGCTGAATTGGTATCCTGAAGTAGCAGTTTGGGACATTACTGAGTACATCCAAGCCGTGGGGCAAGGCACAGATGTGGCACCTTGTCACTACATGCAGTCTCACGTCTGGGAGCCTCCCACGAGGCTGACTGTGCCAGCCAGCTGCCTACAGCCTGCTCAACACCCTGTCAGGCACAGCCGAGAAGGTCCCAGCTCTGGAACAGGGTGAACAGGAGCTCAGCACTTGCTGGACCACACTCTGCTGCATGCCACAGATGTGCCTCTTCTCTTGCCTTGTGCCACTGGCAATGTGATGCTTCTGACCTCCCAGAAATACTACCTTGAGAGGTGTTTGTGAAAACCAGGTGTTACAGCAGTGGGAGCAAGAGGAGATAATTTCCAGGCCCTGTTATAAGAAAGAAAAAGCCAGCAGGAAAAGGGGTAGAAACATGCTGTTGCTGCTGGAAGCAATAGGACAGCATGATACCAAGATACCATGATACCATGTGTGTTAGCACAGCACCTTTCCAAAAATAGGACTAAGGCTGGTGTGGGGAAGACCAAGCACTCCACAGTCTTTATTACCCATAATCGTTTCTTGACTCACAGTCCCATGCAAGTAGAAGTATGTGCTGTCCTTGAGTTTCCCCTCCCAGCCCACAGCCTCGTGTGCCGGATCTGCCTGCCCATGGGATCTGTGATCAGCTGCAGAGAGCCAGGCTCCTCACTCAAAGCCAGTCAGCAAGGTGGCTCCTCCCCTGTGCTGTGGCCTCTCCTGAACTTAACCGTGTTACACATTAGGGCTGATTCATTAAGATAAGCCCATGTGTTTACTTCATGGCTCAGCACACTGATATCTTCCTGGTGGAAAAGAAGGCACCGGCATGACAGGGAACCAGGAGATCAGGTTGGAGCTAGGCAGTAAGCACTTTTGGGGTGACCACAGAAAGAGAAGTAGAGCACCTCTATCACTCTAGCTAGGTTTGGATAATTTCACTTGCTTAAACACTTCTCAGCACTGATGGGGAAATCACACATAGTTTGTATCTGGGGGGAAAGAGCATTTTATCCACCTATGATTTTATGCAAACTAATCAATAAATGGTGTTTGAAAGGTAGCATTTCTAAATTCCTAAACTGGTAGCATCCCTGCAGTCTGATGTTAGCAGAGCCTCGTACTCAGACCAAACCCCATCTGTCATCCTGTCTGTAATTTAGTCTTGCTCAAAAGATGAAATATCTTTTCAAAATTCATAATGGTTAGGGAAATGGAAATAGCTACATTTTTATTCAGCCTCTTTTAATACTTTTCTTTGACTTTCTGCCCCCTGCCCCATTTTGAGAGCATAACAACCACTAAGAAAAGCTATTTCAACAAGCATCTCTTGATTCTCCATTGCTTGGTTAGGAGAGACCTGTGCTCTTCCTTTCCCTTTACTCTCTTGTGACCAGACGAAGAAAATAATTTTGCTATGGTTTTCTGAAAATTTAGGATTTCACTTCAGCACTTCCAGCCTTGCCCTGTAGACACTTACATGGGAATGATTTCTATTGAATAGTTCTTTGTAATTGAGAAAAAAAGAAAAAAGTCACTCTGCTTATTTAAGAAGCAAAATGGATTTTTATCCACAGTGGAGTAGGGATCCTTCCTTTGATCTTACTTCTGGGAATGTTGCAAAATAATAATAGGATAATCCTACCCAAATGCCCACATTTTTGTTAGCAGCCTGGGTGGGGCTCTGCATATTCAGCAGAGTTTCTTAGCCATAATGAGCACTGATTCTGCTAGGTTGGGGGAGAAAAATGTGCCTCCCCTCCTCCCACCTGTTATTACCAGCCATTTTCTAGCTAAGCTCTGCAAACAGCTTGATTCTCTTTCCCCAAAAGCCATCTCTCCCCCATCCATTGCCTGGTCTCACACTAATGCCGTAGTCCTGTCTCCCTCGTTGAACTGCAAGCTCCATCTCTGCATTTAATTTTCTCTGGTGCAGCCTTGGAATGTTTTGATGCCAAGTTTTTGTCAAGGTTGTCCAACCAGCCTGGAGTGCAACAAGACACAGACCTTGACTCTGCTGTCCTCAAGGTCCTGCTTTTATTATTAGACTTTGCTCACTGTTTGGCTACCATTTTTGAAACCCAATGTTTGAAATTGAAATGTTAGCTTCACCTCAGCTTCCTTATTACAAAAACCAGGTGGAAATCTGCTGATCAGAACTCCCATGTACTTATACCAGGCTAGGATTTCAGCTGGCTGTCTCTTTGAAACACGTCTTTAAGTACTGGATCCCTGCCACACACACTGCTGGGGAGGTCAGTCCTTGGGAAAGGTCACTGACAGCTTCCAACCCACCTATTTTATTGTTTCTTGTGTTTCTGAAATCCTGTTCTGACAATACACCTGAGTACAAAGATAACATTTGGTCTTCAAGCAGTATCCTGCAGTGAAACCTTGAGCCAAAATGTATCACTGGATTTTCATGAGGATACCATACACAGTGCAACCTCACCTCAGAGTAATGCAAGTTTAAATATTAAAGAATGCAGCATTTCTCTGAAGATGTTTGTCACAGTCTGCCACTGTCAATACACAGGAACACACTGCCGGCAGTGGGACAAGACAGATGCCCGCCATGCCTGCCCGTGCTTGTGCAGACTGTGTGCAGCACAGAGCCCACCTCCACTCCCTCTGAGCTCTCACTCCGGTCGTGCAGCGGGAGCTGCGCCGTGTGCCAGGGCGAGCAGCGGGATTTTGCTACATTCCACTTAGCTCTGTCGCTGAGACGGTTTAGAAAGATCTGGGTCAGGTTCAAAGGAAAAGCACTTTAACAGTCAAAGCACTCATTTTTTTCAAAATGCATTTGTGAAAACAAGGCATAATATACAGCCAAGAGAATCTCGCACCCTGTCCTCGGCAGAGCTCACAGACCTTGGAAAGGGCACAGCTCCTTGTCCTGCTGTCTATCCTGCTAGGACACTACGGCTCTGCCCCATAGAGTGCTACAAAAGAACCCAAAGAGGGCAAAAGAAGGGAATACAGAGACCAAGTGCTTGCTCCTGTACTACCAATACCTTACTAGGTCACTCTGTGCCCGCTACTGTACTGAGATTTTCTCCTGTTGTTAAAATGAGGCTGGTGTTACAAACTTCATCACCAGGTCCTTTGACTGGTCAGTCACGCATCTGCATTAGCCCAGTTTTGTCATCTTTAATGTTACGTTTGCATACCTGGATCCTGTGGCTCCTCTTTACTTCTGGCCTGACCTCCTTGGTCCTATTCCCTTTGTATCCAGGATAATCACAAGCATCTGCTGCCCACAGTCAGCAGCTTTTGCAGATTATGCAGCTTCTGAGAGAGTGTTGGCCTATTTTATTTTGTCGATATAAAGACAGAGGCTGTGTTTACCACCCGAGCTGCTGCAATGCCCTCTGAGATGTATTTAGGCAAATCTGTGTGTCTCATGTTTTTGTACTCTGCCAGGCACAGAAACAAAGAGGAAAATAAATTCTGTGAAGAAAGGGCAAAAACTTAGTTTGCCTGCTATTGAAGGGCTGTATCTTAACTTTATCGTGATACAAATAAATAAATAAATAATAATCTTGGGGTGCTTTGTAGGATGACAATGCATTAGAACTGGGTGCTTCAAAATAGCCCAGAAAAAAGGGGGCTGCATGACACTGCTGGTCTGGGGGTTGACAAACAAGTGAGGATATATGGATTGGGATCCCAGTTTGCAGGTCAGGGCCAGCTCTTATTTTGCTAGGTGAAGTCTAGCTCCTGGAAAAAAAGACAAGGGACCTGAGAGAGTGCTGTGACACTTGGTTAAAGACCAAAACCTATTTATTCAGAAGGACAAATTATCTTTTTTTCCTTTTTTTTTTTCCCCTGGGGGAAATACAGAGTAATTCTGTTGGTAACACTGGGGTTATCTGCAGATTCACTGGTGTGTGTGGGCTCAGCATCTTCCCCACTGTAAGCTGAGGGCTGCAGTAATGAAAGAGCAGCCAGAAGTGTGAGAAGGTAAGAGTTAGCCTGCCAGAAGGTGATAATAGCACGGAAAAGGAGATTTTCAGAATTCAGGTTCATGGGTAGGTGGTTCCACATATATTTCATAAAAAGGCTTTTAGATCCTAAGTTGGACTCAGTTCTGAGTGGCCCATATTATCACACTTTGCCTTTCATGTTTGCTTGCTTGCCAGGTTATGTTAGTTGTTAGAAAGACCTTGCCTCTAAGGCTTTCTGTGCCTACTATGCTGCTGCCCAAAATGACAATATTCTTGCCTGTTCCTGAAATGTCAAGACGCATTTTTTCTCATATGGGATAGAAGTAATTTCTGAAAATCACATTTAAATACTCAGCTGAAATGAACACTTTCATCATATTGAGCAAATCTTCTATTCCTATTTTTATTTTCATTTTGCGTATTGTATTTTTGTATGTAGCATCCAAAGGCACAACCCTAAAATATCAAGAGGAGATAGTAGTAGTTAAAGACAGTATGGTGACCATTACTTAATGGCAATTTACATTTAATTTTCATGGAAACTCATTAGTAGTGGAGAAATCTTTCAGATCATCCTCTGAAGGGTTGTTCCAAACAATTTATGTTCTAGTGTCCTGGCTGGCCACCTTTTGAAGTCCACCCAGCTTTTAAAAGTTGGATCAAACAGCTAGGTAAGACAAACAAGAAGGTAATTTTTATCACCTCGTTTTAGCCATCTGAAAAGCTATCCCACCAAAAGAAAGACACACACCCCCCCTGCCCAAACCCCACAATCTAATTCCTCAGTGAAGTAATTTAGAAGATTAGACAAAGTTTCACTAAGGAAACCTCCACAGGATATCTGAAAATAATTTGATGAGCTGCTGAACCACGGTGTTTATCATCTTGTCTGTCTTGAATTTGTTTCCACTCATGCCATAGATTTCTATCAGGAATTTGCCATTGGAACAAGGGTCTAGGACACATTACATGGGTTACACTGGTGACGTCCTGTCAGCCGTGTCACTGTGCTTCACATCATAAACTGCTGATGTGTAACTGAGCAAGACACAACTTTTCACGCAGCGAGGATTACAGCAAATGACAACACAGATTCCATATATAGCATGCTATGTTAAAAACAAACAGTAAAAAAATGGACTATTTCTAAGAACCGAAGCGGCTTTTTCTTTGTAGAAGTGTAGCAGTGTGGTAGATTGACCTTGGCTGGATGCCATGTGGCCTCCACAGCTCCTCTCTGTCTCCTCTCTTCAGCTGGACTGGAGAGCGAGAATACAACCAAAGGCTCCTGGCTGGAGATAGGGCCAGGGAGAGAGCACTCACCTGTTACTGTCACAGGCAAAACTGACTCGACCTGGGGAAATTAACTGAATTTATTGCCAATCAGATCAGAGTTGGGTAATGAGAAATAAAACCAAATCAATAACCACCTTCCCTCACTCTGCTCTTCTTCCTGTACTTAAATTCACTTCTGATTCCTCCTCCCCTCCGGCAGGACAGGAGACAGGGAATGGGGGTTGTGGTCAGTTCACATCAAAACCTTGCCATGTGAACCCAATACAAACGGTGTCAAATAATACAGCCAGACATGCACATGCTGATGTTCCTGTGCCCCTCAGTGTGCTCCTCTCCTCACGTGGAAGACTGAGCATTTCATTTTTTTCATTCTCACCTACAGATGCCCCAGAGTCAATTATTGTACACATGCAGAATGAGAAACAACAGCATTGGTTTTGACAGTTTTGTCCTTCTGAAAAACAAACTGCTGGGGAAAAAACAAAATTCCACCATTTTCATAGCAGCTCGTCAGGTGTCACCCCTGCAGGCCCCAGGGAAGAGCAGAGGGGTGCAGTGAACTACTGCTGATCAAGGCAGCAGGGTGCAGCCTTGCCACTGCAACCTGGAACCTGGATCAGGATCATTTGCCCTGCTGAGAAGCATACATTATATATAATGCCAACACATGGCAAAAATGAACGGCCCTGAATGCCTTCTCGCTTTGGAAACCCCATGTCACGTCTCAGGCAGCTACACTTAGTTCCAGGCTGGAGGTTCAGGACGGATTATTAGTTTCTTGCCCTCCTGCCCAGTATGCCCCTTTGGGGCTGCTTGTCAGAGATTTTGCAAGAGGACCTTTAATTTGAGAGGCACTACAGAAATGTCAGATTACATAGCAACCCCCCGATGGAAGATATTCCTCTTCCTCACTGCCTGCAGGAATAATTTCAAGCTCAGTAACTTGCTGTTGTTGTCAGATGTTGTGGTTGAACCCCAGCCAGCAGCCAAGCCCCACGCAGCTGCTTGCTCACTTCCCCACTGGTGGGATTGGGGAAAGAAATAGAAGGGTAAAAGCTGGAAAACTCATGGGTGGAGGTGAAGAAAGTTTAATAGAGAAAGCAAAAGCCACACACACAAACAAAGCAAAACACAAAATCAATTCACCGCTTCCCATGGGCAGGCAGATGTTCAGCCGTCTCCAGGAGAGCAGGGGCCCATCACGTGACAGTGACTTGGGAAGACAAACACCATCATTCCAAATGTCCCCCCTTTTCTTCTTCTTCCCCCCATTTTATATACTGAGCATGACGTCATGTGGTCTGGAATACAGCAGGGGGAGTTGAAACTAGATGGTGTTTAAGGTGCCTTCCAACCCAAACCATTCTATGACTATGAAAATCCAGCAGCCTGCAGATAAATAGAGACTCTTATTTTTCAGTGCTATCGGTCTGGCACCTTTTCTGAGCTCCAAAGTCTCCTGAAAATGTAAATGGAGATGGTGAGGATGAGAGCTAAATGCAAAACTGGTATCTTTTCTTTGCATCAAAATGATAAAATTAAATAATTTTTAGTAAGAACTTCCATTCAAGATTAATTTCATCTATAAGAAACAAGTATGTTGCTACTAATTGAATAATTTTTTTAATCAGGAAAGAAAATAAACTGGCAAAGAAATTCCAGGATGACATAAACCCATTTAATTAAACTATAGCACTCCATATAAGTTTGTTGTGTTTTTTTTCTTGTGCTTGGGATGCTTCCAGTCAAAGATCTGGCAAGTTATAAATAAACAGATCAAGGTTTTGTGAACATCTTTTCCTTTCCAAGAGTGGATATAGAAACAACCACCTAAAAGGGAACAGGCACAGAATGATCTCTACAGCTGCTGCAAGGACTGCCTGCTCAAAGTTGGATTATGGGATTTTAATGCATCATATGACCTTAGTCATTGAAAGAATGAAATGAAGCAAAAAGTCAAGATAGAGTCTTCATGCTTAAAATAATTAATAATCAATAGGAACAGCATGTAATGTGTGATAGTATACTAGCACAAGAAGAAGCACATGATGTCTGCATATGGTGAGAGGATATGGGCTCTTACCTGGTTGCACCCATTTTGCTGGTGCTTCCACTGAGTCTGAGCCTTGTCTGGATAAGGACATCTGCTCTGGAGTTCTTGGCTGAGATGAAGCAGTTCTCCTTCCTACTTCTCCCTGCCAAAAGGGTTTTCCCCAGTGTTCACACAGGATCAGACCTTTGCTAGGCCTACTGAGGAACCTCAGCCATTACAGTCCACATGAAGAAAAGGTGTAAAAAAGGAAACTTTATCATTGTCATTCTAGAGAGAAGGAAAAAAAGCCCAGAAGATGCAGAGCATGGGGAATTAAATCTCAACTTGCTGAGTCCCAGTCCATTGCTGAAATATCTGTCCAGTCCTCTCTGCAAAAACTCTGGCTGTTATTGTCAATTTTATGTTTACAAAACTATACTCTGCCAAAACTTTTGTGGAGTGTCTGTGTGTGTGAACATGTGTCTGCCATTGGGCAGAGAGAAGAGGAAGGATGCAAAAGAGAAGAGCACGAGATAGCAGGAGCTGAGAATAAAATACTGATATAATACTGTCACTGCCATCGATAGTACAGAGTTACAGTATCAGCACTGTGCATTACCTTTCCTTTTGTGATAAGGCAATTGAAGGAGGATGTATCAACAGGTGCTGCTGAGGACTGAGCTCAAGGATCTTGGTTTCTTTTAGACTCATTGTAACTACAAGCACTCAATGAAGGCTACCTCAAAACTGGGCCATTGATAAGCTCTCTCTTCTACCTGGAGTGTTTTGTTACCTGATAAGAGAGAGGGAGTTCTTCCTGTGGTCTTGCTTATGTCCCATGTGGCTGGTTTACAGAACTGGCAGGAACTACATTACTTCTCTGTTTTGCACTTCTCCCTTGACTTAGCTAAAATTCACCAGTGGCTTACAATGTAGAGTGGGAGGAATGGGACAGGCAAGAGAGAGACTGGTGGGCAGGCAGACAAAAAGTGTGAGCTCGTACTTATGATTTCCTTCAGAGAACAAGCTAAGATTGTCTCCATTTGTTTCCTAATGTTTGACTTCCTGCAAGTGAATATTTAAAATAACTCACATGAAAATTGCATCTAGGCATGGTATTGCATATTTTCACACAGCCCATTTCTTCTCACTTTAAGATGTCTCATCTGAAAATAGTGGTGCTAAATGGCACTAAGGAGGGAAAACCTTACCCAGACAAATTGCTTGACTACTAAAAATCCATTCTACTTGCACACCATCTCTGCTCATTTACCTTGAACTGAAACTCACATGAATCATGGAAAAACACTCCTTCCTTCCTCCCTTCTTTCCTCCCTCCCTTCCTCCCTTCCTTCCCTCCCTCCCTCCCCATTAGAAACCATGAGGGTGAAAACAATTAAAAGTAAAAATCTTTATTGCTTAGGGTTATTTGTTGCTACTCCAAAGAATTATTACTAAACAGAATCACCTTGCTAAGTTTTCTCTTATAAGGAAGGATTACTTGTACAGGTCACTTGCAATGTGAATTCCAGCACTGGAAGTGCTTACCCACATGGATATAAAGCTGCAGAAAAAGGAACACAAACAAAACTTGGAAGTCCAGGGAATTTCCTTGTACTTAGTGTTCAGAAAACACAGTTGTGGCCCATCAGGCAATGCAGCTTTATTAAATTTCATTGATTGAGAATAAAAGAGGATTGAAAAACCAGGGTGAATAGCAAAGGAAGTGTCCTGGGAGAGTTGAAAGGAAGGACATGCTCAGTCTGAAGATATTCTGACTTAAAGGACTATGTACCCATTTTATTTCAGCTGCTCCATATTTTTTCTTACACAGTTCTACTGCAAATCCCTATTCCTTTTTTTTTTTTAGTTCTCCTAAACTGCTATGAGCTCAATAGCATTCTTATAGGGATTCTGACTCCCTATTCCTTCCCATGAAAAAGGATGCTCCTCTGAGTAGAAGTAGGAAGCATGTTTCCTTCCCACCACCCTTCTTCCTGTCATTGGCTATTCAATTCAAATTTGATTTATTTAAGGGATTTAGGAGCTGCTTAAATAAAATTAAATTAAAACCACATTCTGAATAATATCGAAATTCAAAATGATGACAACTCATCTTCTCCTCCTCCAAAAAATCCAAAATGCAAGTCTTGTTTTTGCCTTGATCTCAATCCTTCCCCTGTCTCCCTGATGTGCCTGGGAGGCGATCCACTCCAGACTGACCCTCACACATCTCTGTGGCTTTGGATTGGGAGATTTTTCAGGCCATGAACACCCTTTCCCTAAGAACCATGCTACTCCAGGGAGCAGAGGGAGTTTTGGCATGTGAGCATCCTCTCCTGAGCATTTCTGCTGCTGATTTGGGAATGCAAATAAAACATTTCAGCCTTGAGGATCTCTCCTGCACCCAGAAAAATTAACACCTTTAGCAGCTCCCCTCTCTGAGCAGGTAAATCTTTTCTGAAAAATTCTCACATTTGTTTGATCAGCTCTAGTTCTATTTCATTCAAGATGACACCTGCCTCCAAGTCACTGCACAAATATTAACTTTCCACTAATTTTTGAATAGAAAGTGGGAGAAATTTTACCCAACAACCAGAATGGACAGCTCTTACAGACTTCTGTCCTTCCTTAAGAGCCTTTTTCAAGTTTTTATGGGATTTTTGTCCTAAATCCTCACATTTCTGTTAGTACTACTATTGCAAAGGAAAATGAAACAATAGCAATCATAGTAATTGTAATAATAATAAAAGTTATAATAACTAATAAAAATTATGTCTTGCATCTTCTGGTCCATAAAACCAGATTTCAGTTTTCTCTTTTTATTTTCACTCATTTTCTATTCTGGCTTTCCTTCTATTTCCTTCCTGTTTCACAAATGTACTATCCCATGCATTCCCTTTCCTAGTAATTTCTTGCCTAATTCCACTTTGGCCTTGTAACTCACACACTGGCCATTTCATTGCTGTTCCTGATCTTTGTTTCTCACACTAGAAAGAACAATTCTTTGGTTCCTCAGGAACCTTCTAAAGACCACTGCTCATCTCACATGCAAAGATGAATACAAACTTTGATGATAATAAAGTCTGAGTTAATATCTTCTTGGAACTGTTGGCTTCCAGCAGACCTTCCCAACTGGATAAATGTGTTCATTTCAATATAACCATTAATGACATACTTATAATTCTTTATTTCACAGAACCACTATCCAGTTGAAAATGCAGAAAGATCACTGATTTACGCAGGACTGTGGTAAAAGAAAAGGGAAAAATCCTATAATTATACTAAAATACCATAAAGCTTTTCAATGCACACAGAACTATGTATTGTTCCTAGGTTAACTGGAGCTTGATGGGAGTTTGGGAAGAAGATATTGAACCAAATGATAAAGCTGTATTTTAAAGTATATTGAAAAGAAGAATCTGTTTCTTTCAGAAAACAATAGACTTAATTCAAGATTTGTTTGAACTGATAGTGTCTGAAGGATAATCTCTGAAGTCTCCTTCTCATACAACTGTGATTCTAACAAAATGTCTGAAACACTCATGAGAAAAATAACAAAGCCTGATACCACTTCCCTATAGTTCTCTTAAGGTTTGGGGTTATTGTTTTTATCCACTACATTGTGTGAGGCCTGTTTACGCAAAATTGGTCTTGAAGATGGGCCAGCATAGAATGCACTCTGTGGTAGGTGTTCCTCAGTCTCCTCTCATTCACTTTGTATGAATTATCAGGAAGAAAGCAGGCCTATTTATCTAACATCCTCGGGAAAAAACCTCTTCATGAATATTACCTGTAGAAAGGCCATGTCAGATCCAAAAAGACTTTTCCAACAGAAAACAACAAAATGTGTTTATTTCCAACAAAACCAAATATTTTTGAAAATTCACACTTTCCAGTGAACAGCTGTGTCATTGGAAAATTCCTAACCAGCGGCAACACATGGAAAGACAAGGTCATCATGACTCGGTGTTGTCATCTCATGTTCCTTGGAGGATTAATATGGATCAGTAATAACTGCACCAGCCAGAGCAATTAATAATTGAAAAGGTGCTAATGAGTGCATTGATGAAGTCAGCAGAGTTAGAAACTTCTTACTCATAATATTTTTGCCTCATTTTGATCCTTTTTACACCATGGGCTGAGCAAAGAGTGAAGATTTTCTCCTTGTAAGGCCTGACCATCCTTTATAAATGGAATTCTACTTGATGATACTATGACGGCAAGTAGATTCCTGGCCATTAAAATCCTGCCTGAGTTTCCCCAGTTTTCCTGCCATCTGTGCTTCTCCTTTGAAGTTAGTTCCATGTAGCTCATTAATTTACCACCTTTATTCTGTACACTACTTCTTCTGTCAAATATTCAAGCCATCAAAGAGGGGCAGATGGCTACACATTCCCAGTACACGTCTCACACCATCCTTCAGGATGAGCTATCCTACCTGTTTGCGCTCCTTATAGTGCTTGCATGGCCTCTAGTGAGATCCACCAGAAACAGAGGAAAATCTTAATCTCTAGGTTCATTCTAAGGAAGAAAAGAACTTCACTTATACTGTTCCAGTGTAATAATCCCATTAAGCAAAAACTGCACACCAACAGGACGAAAAATCAAAGCAAGGAGCAATTCTAGGTATGGTTGAAAGATGCCGAGCTGTTCAGTCCAGGATCAATGCAGGAGTGCTTCTGAGGACTGGAGCAAAGATGTGTAATTCTCTCCTTTGCTGATGCATGCTCTGCCTGCTGCTTAATCCTCAGGGATTTTTAATCCTTTCCCAATGGCTACGAAGGACTTTCAATATTTGCTTTTTTCCACAGATTTCCTAGATCATACATACACTTATTCCAACACTTTAACCAATCTTGACAACATCTATCTAAATCCAAAGCAACAAGTGAGCATTTTACAGACTATAAACCAGCTTCATTATTTTTCTGAGGCTGCATGAAGAAGTTTAGGTGCACAATCACCTATCACTCCATCTGCTTCATTTTTTTTCCCAGAACACTCTGACAGCAAACAACAACAACAAAAAACCAAAACCAGAACAGCAAACAAAACTCCCAAAACCCACAGGGGTAAGTAAGCTAGTGAGAGTAAAGAGCATATTTATACATGTAGGCAGTGCAAGTAGCTAATTAGCTGAAACCAGTGAATTGAAATTCAGGAGGCCACACATTTTTATTTCCTTTGAAGGTCTGGTCTTCCATTTTAGCTATGTTGAAAGTGCCTTTTATTAAGGTGCCAAAGTTCTAACAGAAAATAATTATTGTTGTAGTGATTTGAAAAACTGTACATCTTTCCTTATAGAACTGTCAGGTCCCTGCAGCTGCACTTCATTTTACCTGCTTTCCCAGCCACCACCTAGCAGATGTTTTCAGTTCAGTTTTCAGGTCCTTGGTAGGAGCATGAAAACGAATAGGTGTCGTGTTAGTGAGACCTTAAATAACAACTGTCGGTCACAGTCACTGATTACAGGAACCAAAGGCTAAAACTGTGTCTGGAGCCAGGGGTAGAGACTGCACTGAGCAGCAGTGCAGCACCAGGGGGATCCACACAGGAGGGAGACTTGAGCCGGCTTCAGACCACACACACCAGAATGAAGAGTAACACAAGACCACGGCCAGAGGCCGAGTTCGGAGGGCAGCACACCAATACTGCCCACTTTGGCCCCAGACAAGGGGTCAGCAGGATTGGGATTAGACTGGTTATTTAGGAGCAGGAATGGGGCAGCAGGAACAGAAGCACGGCTGGAATACTCAGCATCTAATGAGATCCTGCGAGACCGAAAAGCATTCAGGTGGCTGGCTGCCGCCGTCTGCCTTGTGGGATTTGGGAGGAATAGCTGTAGATGTAGATATTTTTGGAGTAAGCAATCAATTTAATGAAGCAGGATTCCTCCAGTTCATTGACTATCAAGAGCATATATTTGCAAAGCAGTATTTAATCAACTCATATTTTATCATTTTAAAAAATTAGAGCTTTCAGCATGCTAGACATTCATAAATATTTGGAGCACTGCTAGCCTATGAATTTATATCCCATTTACAAATGACTTAATTATTGCATTCCCATTCCTCTAATACAAGTAATTTCACTTTAATGTCATAAAATGCTCTGTAGTGTGTAAGATATTTTAAATACAACAATATTCTAATGAATATATTCATGTCTGAATATCTAATAGGAAAAATATTTTTTAAAAATGCTTTATTGATAGACTACATAATAAAATTTAGTCGTTTATAGTAGTAAATGTTTCTATTAGTATTTTATGGTACGTAATATATTGATATGTGAAATGCCACTACTTGGATAGCTACAGATAATTTAAAACCAGTATGTTAGCCTAAATGTAAAACTGGTGTGGTAGAGAAATCCCAAGAGCTCCACGGTACAATTTATTTTGTGAATAGACAAAACTTCCAAAGACATTTCTGAATTCTGGAATTTACTGAAGACTTGTCATGAAATTTAATTGTATAATGTTGAATTTACATAGGACACCTCATTTTTACAGTACAAATTTAATTATGTTTGTCCTTTCCTAAATAAAAGGTGGGAATCTTTTTCTACTATATATGTATTGACAGTGATAGCTGGTGTTTACAAATTATTTATGTTGAAATAATAGAATTTTTCATTGTGCATTAGCAGTGAATAGGCTGATCAGCTATTAAGCAGAAATCAGAGAATCTGTACTTGGGCCTTTGACATGTGGGGAAAGTTTCTTTCAGAATCCCTTCAGGGATTCTGCAGAAAGGCTCTTTTCACCACTTCTTCCGAGTTTATTCACTATTAATTATTCCTTTTGAGCTGAAAAAAAAGCGCTATTTAACAGTGATGTTTTTTCAAGAAGTTGTTTATGTAACACATGCACATTTGGATTAACAAGCCTGCTTTCTGCCTTTCCTCCCTGCGCAGCTTCACTGCTGGACCAGATTGCCTCTTTACCTGTATAGGGTCTTGTTTAGATGAATCCCCCAGGCTTAAATGCTGCTTTGTAGCTGGGTATTTCTAGCTCTATGCAGATTTGTTCACCCAAGGAACACATACCACAGCAGTTCTAGGCTATCTTCTAGACCTTTCAGGAATCTTGACTATGTTTCTTGTCCTTCTGGCATTAGCAATAATACTAAGAATTGTTGTTTTCTGGTGCAGAAAATTAATGAGAAAAAGTATCTTGAGGACATACACCACATCTGCCCCAAAACAGCAGAGCTGTGCTAAGGGAAAGGAGAAACACATCATATAAGATTTGCACATCTGCCCACACCTGGAATTTTTCAACTATCATCAAGTCTGGGAAAGTCATTCCGGAACATCTGAGGAAGAAGGGACTCAGGAAGCCAGGTGACCTTCAGTGGAAATGTTACCCTTATAGAGCCAAACCCAAGCCAAACAATGTATTGATTCTATGTATACTCTCTGAATTTCAGACCCAGACACCACTGTGGAAAACAGGAAGGAAAAACAACACTTAACTTGCAAAATAAATATACTGGGCAATTCGTGTTTTAGGTGCTCCAGGGCCCTCAGCTTTGGCAGTACAACCTGTCCAGACTGCTTCTGATGTTCACCTTTGTTTTCTTCACTTGAGGTGTTGAAAATAGTGCTAGAGAATTTATGTTAATTCATTAAATGCACACGCTTATATTTGACATCATCCTGTAGGCCTTGTATTATCAATAGACAGAAAGGTATTTCTAGAGCACAAGTCCTCCCACTTTCAAGCAAACAATTAAACAGCCCAGGTGAATTACACTATACAAAGGCTTATCTTTCACCACTATTAACACAACACAGGAAAGCTGAGATATTGAAGTTGAGAACACCTGAAGTTAAGTGGAATTAATTCCACCCCTTATTTTTAAAGGTTTTGGTTACTTCCCATAGCAAATCCCACAGCTCTCACCAAACTTCTTCTCCTTTGCTCTCCTGCCATTCTTTACAACTTCCCTTTATTCTTCTGCCTAGTTTCTGCCCTGCATCCTTTTTCAGCTGATGTAGCAATACCACAGTTCTTAAGAACAGCAGGTCTGCTTATTGCAGTGGGAGACAGAGAAAGATGAAAAGTAAAAGCATCAAAACAAAGCAACAAAACAGAATGACAAGCAAAAAAGTCAAAGCAGTTTTATCAGTATCATCAGCTTTTAAATACTGTTATATTTTATAAGAAAACAGCCTAAATTAGGCTACAGTTAAGATCTGAAATGCACAGAGATTATAAAACCAAATGATGCGGAATCAGTCTGCTCTCCTGCAGAACACTAAAATGCTATATTTATAACTGGAACTCAACATGGCTTTCTAGAAAGAGACCTAATAAAAAATAGAGAATTCCACTACCGGAAGTATGAATGCTTTCTTTCCCCATGCAAATCTGTCATAGAAACCATAGAGAACAATTTGGATTTGCCTTCCTAATGGACATTTTGGAATTAATCAGACAGACATGAGTATTGTGTATGTTAGACATGCTGTGCTACTGTTCTGGTGGCTTTAAATTAATGGTATTACATTGCATTTTTCATTATGGAAAATTTAGCTGAGAGTTTTTTTGCAGCTTTTCAATCTCAAGTCCTTGAACGTCAAATGTCAACAAGGCTTTTATGTAAATATCATAGAATCACAGAATAGCTGAGGCTGGAAGGCACTTCTGGCAGTAATCTAGTCTAACCCTCTGCACAAAGCAGGAACAGCTAGAGCAGGTTGCTGGGGGCTGTACTCAATTTGGGTTTGAATATCTCCAAGGATTCGAACTGGCATCCTGTACCAGTGTTTGATCACTCTCAGAGTAAATAAGTTTTTTCATATGTTTACATGAAATTTAACATATTTCAATTTGTGTCTGTTGCCCCTTGTCTTTTCACTGCACATCACTGAGAAGAATCTGTCTCTGGCTTCTTTATGTAGAACACCAAGTAGGTGTTCATAAGCATTGATAAAATCGCCCTGAGCCTTCCCTTCCCAAGACTAAACAGTCACAGCCCTCTCAGCCTCTTGTTATATGAGAGATGCCCCAGTCTCTTAATCAGGACAGTTCTTCTCCAGACCTGGTGTGTATGTCCATGTCTTACTGAAAAGCCCAGGACTGGACTCAGCAGTCCAGATACATCTCACCAGGGTGGACCAGAGGGGAAGGAACACTTCCCTAGACCTGATGCAAATCAGGAGGCTGTTGGGTCCAAACTTTCATCCTGTTTTAATGGACCTGGAACTCCTGAAGACAAATCTTATCTGTGAAAATTGAGGCAAAGGTGGCATTGTGTATCTTGGCCGTTTTTGTGTCAGTCATTTGTTGATCCCATTCAATACAGGGCCCTTCCTGCTGAGATACTTGTAGAAGCCCTTCTAGTGGCCTTTCACATCCCTTAACAGATTCAAGTCCTGGTAGGCTTTGTCTTTTCTAATGCAATTCCTGCATGCTCGGACAGCGTCTCTATATTCCTCACAGGTTAACTATCCCTACTCCCATGTCTGGTGATGCTTCCTTTATATGACAGTGTTTTGTTAGGAGCTCATTTTCTGTCCATGAAGACCTCCTGCCACCTTTGTTTGGCTTTCTGCAAATCAGGATGGACTTCTCTTGAGCTTGGAGGAGGTGGTCCTTGAAAAATTAGTAAACTCCCCTGGACCCCTCTTGTCTTCAGGCCTATCTCCTATGGGATTCATCTAAGTAGGTCCTTGAGCAGGCCTTTTACCAGGAAAAGTATGAGATCTTCTCTCATAATGTTGTTCTCTTAGCACTTTCTTATTTAAATGTATATACTTGTGGTCCACTTCAGTTCTGCATGGCTGACTTCAAGGTCTCTCTTGTTCACCCTACATCTTTTGCTTGTCAGCCCAGCCTATCCCTTCCTCACTTGACTGTGGGTTGTTATTTCCCTCCCCTATCTTTCCCATTTTCAATACGTCTTTACCACGTTGGCCAATCTATTGGGAAAAATGTTTTTTGCCTTGTCTTAGTCTGAAAGACAGA
>WBMZ01009830.1:15994-36423 GCA_013400975.1 Atrichornis clamosus | reverse complement strand
AGGTCCCTTCCAACGCAGACCATAAGTTCATGATTCTACTCCTGAGCTGGCAGGAGACTTTCCATGGCTTTGAGAAAAAATATTTTGACTAAATACAATGTTTTTCTTATGAAAACTGAAGGCTTCTTAAAAGCCTTGGGTGCTTTGACTACCCGAATCCACCTCCCTTCTGCCTTCCCAGACCATCTTTAAACAATAAAAATAGAGGAAAGGTGGAATATTGGGGTGCTCTGGAATATCGGGCTGTTCTAGAATATCGGGCTCTTCTGGAATATCGGGCTCTTCTGGAATATTGGGCTGTTCTGGAATATTTGGAAGTTCTGGAATATTTGGCAGTTCTGGAATATTGGTCTGCTCTGGAATATTGGGCCGTTCTGGAATATTGGGCCGTTCTGGAATATTGGGATGTTCTGGATTTTTTTTTTTGCTGTTCTAGAATGTTTGGTTGTTCTGGAATATTGGGCTGCTCTGGAATATTGGGCTGTTCTGGATTTTTTGGCTGTTCTGGAATGTTTGGCTGTTCTGGAATATTGGGCTGCTCTGGAATATTGGGCAGTTCTGGATTTTTTGGCAGTTCTGGAATATTTGGCTGTTCTGGCTTTCAGGGATTTTCCATTTCAGGAGACTTTTCATTGCCGGGGACGCTTTGACCAGCAGCACCCACCTCCAGCTGCTGCAGGGCAAGGTGGAAACCAGAGATTCTCCTCAGGCCAGGTTGGGAAGGGTCTGGCTGTGGCTCCATGTGGATCCCTGGGATACCGGGGTGTCGGCGATGTTTTAGAGTAATCCCCACCCTCTCACATCTGCTGCCACCTCTGCACTGTCCCCTGGAAACCTCACCGCTTTTGGCAAAGCACCAAATCCAGCACCACCGGATTTGGAGGAATTCTCCTGGCGCTCAGCAGCTGCTTGGATAGGGATGTGCCATTGCTCGGGAGACAGCTCCAGGGCTGGAGGAGTTCCTGCCCCCAGTTTCAGTGGGAACAGCTGGTTTCAGGATTTGTGGGGCAGCGATGGGGCTGCAGCTTCCCCCACTTCCCTGCTGGACTGGGCAGTGCTGGGTTCCTGGCTGCACTGGAGGATTTGGAAGCTCTTTCCCAGCCTCAGGGACTCGGTGGTTGGGTGGTGGATGTGGCGGTGCTGGGTTCATGTTGGACTGGATCTAAAGCTCTTTTCCAGCCTAATTTTGGGATTCTCTATTCAAGGGTGGGGGGTTTTAATCTCAGCTTTGGGAAATTACCATAGAACAGCTCCTCTGAAGAAAAATACTGAGCGAACCCCTCAGCATTTAATTGGGTGGGAAGAAGGGCAAAGTGGCATTTTTGGCTGGAGCAGAGCATCCCCCGTGGCAGGGAGCTCCCCTCGGCCGATTGCTCCCGGTGCTCCCGGAGCGAGGGGTGACAACAGGGCCAGCAGCTGGGATAACAACCCCACAGCCGGCAGGGAACCCCCATTCCCTGCCTTCCCTGCCTGTCCCGGAGCAGAGCAGCCCCACAAGCCCTGAGCTCCAGCCTGCGGTCATTCCCTAACCCATTCCACCAGGAATTCACCAGCTCCCACCTCCCAGCTCCCCACGGGGACCCTCCTGGAGTCTCACGGTGACACCAGTGATGAACAGACACAGAGAGCGGGAGGGAAGCTGCTCCTGGGAGCTGCTCCTCAGGGCTGGGCTCCCAGACCCTCAACACTTCCAGCTTTACAAGAATTCAAAGGTCAAACCCCAGCATGGCACCAGCTCCACGTCACTGCAAAGTTGTGATTTGAGTCTTCTGGGATAGTAGGGGGCTGCCCACAGCACCAGAAACCTCAATATTAAACCAAAACCACCAAAAACCCAAATAAAGGCTTTGAAACTGTAAAATTTCAAATATCAAGATCTAAAAAAAGTTCCCTGTGTCTGTCTTCCAGAGAAAAGAGACACCAAAGGAGCTGAGCTGCCTTTGCTCCTCTGCTCTGAGGTTTCTCAGTGTGGGAGGGGGCTGTCCATGGGCTAAATCCCAGGTTTGCCAGACGAAATTCATTTCCAGAAAGGGTTGGATGTGTCAGGCTGGTGCCAGGGCAGAAGCACCTGTGAGCTCACCAGGTCAGGCCCTACCTCAGGAGAGGAAAAGGGAATTCTTGCCGGCTCCTGGGAAGAACCCTCACATCACAGGATGCAGGCTTTTCTGGGGAACATCCAAGCCAATGGATTGGTGGAAAAGTCATCATCACACTTCAACCACGCCTTTGAGAACTCCCAGGATTGCAGTTTGGGATCACTGATCCCTGCCGGAATGAAAAGCACCTACAAAGAGACCCCGAGTTTCTCCTCTCTAGGAAGAAAAAAACCCCCATCCTACATTTGAATGTGGAGATCATGGACGTGCCAGGTTTCCCTCTGGATGACAATGAGCCCTTAGGTCCATCCCATTCCAGCAGGGAACTCTCCAGCAGCTCTGCCAAGGAAGGAAGAATCTGTTGCTCCTTGGTGAAGACATCAATCCCTGCAACTCTCCTGCTGTTCCGAAGGAAGAGCACGATGGAAGATGGGGATTTAGGGATGTCCTTGTTGCTTTAAGGAAGCTGAGCAAGTTCCTCAAGGTCCCAGCCTCCAGCACATTTCCTTCTCTTGCAGACCAACAGCCTCACTAGGAACAGGCTGCTGGAGCCAAATGATTTAAAAAGCAATTACAGGTCATTATATATGTGAAATGTGATTAATAAGGCATCCTCAGCCCTCAGCAGGCAAGTCTGGACAAACGGTTGCCTTCCTTTGTATCCTGGATCTCTTGGAGTAGTCAGAGGTGGGAATTGTTTCAGATGAGCCCAAACAACTCCAGATATGCCAAGAAGGAAAAATCCAACAAGGATTTGTGTGACAAGAGAGGAGTAAGGCGGGAAACAGCCAGGGAAGATCTGGGGATGAACCAAACAAGGAGGCCTCTGACCAAGAACAAGTGGGCCATGATATTAAAGGTCTTTTCCAAAATTAATGATTCCTGGGGGTGTCCTGTGCAGGGCCAGCAGCTGATGATCCTTGGAGGTCCCTTCCAACTCAGGATATTCCATGATTCCAAGACAGTGGACCGAGTTTTCAGGGTGGGCTGGCAGAAGGAGGGGAAAGGCCTTGGCTTTCAGGAGCAGAATAAACCAGCAAAGCCAGGGACCCACGGCGGAGAGCAGAGGGCAGGAGGAGGCAGGGATGGCCTGGAATCCCTGGGGAAGTGCTTGGGGAGCAGCCGCTCTGTTTACAGGAGGTGCTGCTGAAAGGTGTCTCGAAGAAAGACAGCAATTAACAGGCCTGCAAAAAAATGGCTTCTTTCCACAAAGAGCCTTTTAAGTGTGCTTCCCGAGCCTCTGTAAGGGTTAATGTTTAGCTGTTTATCCGGAGTTGTCGGATGTCAGCTCTTTCTTTTGACTCCTAATGGCTTATAGCCATCAGGAGGTGAAGACTCCTCAAAAGAGATGGTGTCAGGAATGTTTTTTTATGCCCACCAGCACCCACACACCTGCAGGAGCCTGTGCTTGCAGCACGGATAGTTTACATACTTGAACCTGTCTCCCAGGGCCAGGGGTGTAAACATGAAACCAGATCCCGGCTCCCCCCGCCGGGAAGCCCCTGGGCACCACAAAGGGGTCCTTTCCCCCACACCCACCCCGATGACCACACAGAACAGCTCGGTTCCAGCTGTGCTTCCCGGCACGAAGCAGCTCTGCTGCTCCAGGTTGGGATTTTAGGGCCAGATCCTGGGGAATCTGCAGCGCCTCCGAGTGCCGCCGGTGGTGAAACGAAGGGGCACCCTCAGGAGCAGACACCAAAATTTGTGGCAGCTGGGTCGCAAATGAAAGGCCCTGGGACAGGGAAGGTGAGAAAACAGGCACAGATCCAAATCCGTCAGGGCTCTGCTCACTCGTGGCCCTCCCTGGAGCTGAGATGTCACCGAGCCCAACCATCACCCCGGGAGGTGCAAATGGGCTGAGCAGGGTGAATTTATCCACCCAAAATTCCCCAGGGCTCCTAAGGAGTGATGGAGGAGCCCCTGCAGACCAGAGCCTTCCTCTTCCTCCAGAGCCATGGAATCACTAGGTTGGAAGAGTCCTGTGAGATCACAGAGTCCAACCATTCCCAGCACTGCCCCACGTCCCCAAGCGCCACATCCACAGGGCTTTAAATCCCTCCAGGGATGGGGACTCCTCCAGGGCAGCTGTGCCAATGCCTGGCCGCCCTTTTGGGGAAGAAATTTTTCCTAATATCCAACCTAAACCTCCCCTGGCACAGCTGGAGGCCGTTTCCTCTGTCCTGATGAGGAAATGACAGAACTGAGCATTTGGTCTCGTGGTGCTTTGAGCTGCTCTGGTGACCTGAGGAAGATTTATAGCCAAGGTTCTGATTGGATTTGGAGCACTTTGTGATGAATTTGTCACAAAATGAGCTGTGACAAACACTTTGCTCGCCAGGTCCATGCCCGGTGTAGGTTCCATCAGAAATATGGGATGCCAGACGTGCCACCACTTCATGGGTGACAGAGTCAGAGTCTGGCAGCAGAGCCTGAAGAGATCTTTGCCTTCCACTGCTCACCTGAGGCCTGTCCTGGGCAGGGAGACCTGGCTCCCCTGAATGGAGCATTCTGGTGCTCTGACGTCAGAACCCACCTCAGAGAAGTCCTATCAGCCAGGAGAGATCCCAGAATAAACCATCCCACCACAACTTCCTGCACACTTCAGTGGGACAGGCAGGGCTGCAGCAGTGTGAAACACAGGAGCCAGCATCCAGGCTGGAGGACAACCGGGATGGCACAGCTGGAGTCCATCCACATGGCCAGACTCTGCCCTCAGAAGGGAGGCTCTATTTGTTGGGAGCAGGACCCTCCAGGATCAGCTGGGAAGCCCAAACTGATCCAGGGAGGATGCAGAGAACTCACCAGCCATGGCCAGTGCTCCAGGATCCCGCTGGGGTTGGAAGCACAGACGTAGTTTCCAACTTCCTTAGGCCTTTATTTCTTATCAAAGCTGGGCTGGCAACTTCCAGGGAGTTCCGTGAGACCTTTGTGTGCAGCCAGGGCAGCACCATCCTGCTGTCCCCAGACGTCACCTCCTGTCCCAGCACTTCACGCTTGCAGGGCCAGGACTGAGCTCTGGAAGGGATCCCTCATTTTCCAGCCTCTGGCAGGAAGGAGCCCATCCTTTCTCAGGAACACCAGGCACACATCCCATTAAGCACCACCACCCTTCATCTGAAAGCCAGAACAGGGCTCAACGCATTCCCAAAAACCTCAGGTTTTCCCTCAAGGCCTGCTTGAAGCACACCAGTACTCAGCCACTTTTTATCATGCAAATCCTGGGGGGCTCTGCTCAGATAAATCATTCCATGGGCACTAAAGAAGCGCCCTGGGATCGCCTCTGCACTTGGAGTTCCTGTGGAGAACAAAGGCACCCTTGCCTCTGTCCAGAGGAGACAGGCAAGAAGATAAGCCAGGATAAGATAAGCTGGGGCAGCACTGGGGAGAGGAACCTCAGATGAACCTCGGGGCGCTCCCGAAGTCACCGACGGAGCAGCGGGAAACAAACCTCCAAGCACAGCTTGGATCTCCTGCAGCCTTGGGGAGACACATCCCACTGAGCTCCCAACCTCCTGCCAGCCCTTCAGGACCTCGTGCCACCTCCTTCCCGAGACGAGCTCCTTCCAAGCCCAGCCTCCATCCCAAGGGCTCCCAGACTCCCAGGAAACCGTTCCCCAGACCCAGAAGCAAAGCAGAACTTCTCACTTCTCAAACATTTTTCCCCATGGCAGCTGGCAAATCCCTTCCCTGGCTTCTCATCCAACTTGGACAAAATCACTGCAGAGAATCCCTCCTGCTCCCCTCCCCCCCTGCCATGCAATCCCAAGGGAGGGATGGTTTCATGGGGACCCCCTGCTGGATTGCATCTGATTTCCCTCCTAAGTATGGAATGGGGAAGCGTCTCGAGGGCTGTGGCTGTGACCTCCACACAGCTCTTTTGTCAAGTGCCATTTCATTAAAAAATCAGCCTTTTAACTGTGGACACATTTCAACCTCACCAAATCTGCTAATTATTGACAGTTGGTGAAGAGGAGATTTCACTTGTTCCTCCTGTTAAACTGCATCTAATTAGTAATTACTGGTTCACTGTCATCTTTACTGCAATAATCCCACTGCACATTGGCTCATTAACCTTTTGCTTTTCTAAAGCAGCCTGCCAACAAGATGAAGGCTAAAACAGATTGGAAAACAATAGCTCAGCCTTGGATTTTAGGCTGTTTATTCCCCTTGTCCTGGAGATCCAAAGGGAAGATTATTTTCAAGAAAAGGCTTTGGGCTGGAAGCAGCCTCGCTCCGGAAGGAGCCTTGGTCTGCCCTGAGCAGCACCCAAGGCCCTTTAAACTTCACCCACGGGGAGGGCAGGAGTGCTCCAGGTGCTTCAGGGCTTTCTGTGCCACCAGCTCTTGCTCCAGCTCCATTCCTCCATTTCTCACCTGGCTTTACCCTTTATCCCACGACCCCGTGCGATAAAGTTCCCGTGGCTTTGGGAAGTCCAACAGCATCCTCAGGGATGCTGCAGCAGGAACGATCCTGAGGAGCAGGGCCCAAAGGGTGGAAAAATCAGTGGAGCAACCCCGTGGTTCTTTCTTTTGCTGCTACACTGAATTTCATTTGCACAAGCCCCATTTTCAGTTTGGAGCTGTCACAGCTGTGTCTATTGGCAGTGCATAGCTGAGTAGGAGTTGTCAGTGGGGAGGCTGCAGGATAGGGAGAGGGAAGAGATTCCCCGGGGGGCATGGGAGGCAGTTGGAGGTTGTGGGCTCGATGCATTAACTACATGTTTCTCCTAAACTTAACAGCAGTGAATTACTCAATGCATATTGATGGGTGTAGGTACCAAAATTAACACTCTATTGGGATGAGAAGAATGTTTCTCAGCAGCTCAGGCGTGAGTATTCCCAAGGATCCATGGCTTTATGGCTGGTACGAGGGGTTTATTTTTATAACGTTCTCTTTTGAAACCACAATATCCAGAAACAAGCTGTGATTCTGGAGCAGAAATCCAAGTGGAATTTCATCCCTGCAAAACCAAGGGCTCTGCTAGGCTGAACTGGACCCAAGGGAAGCTCTGGGTGCATGGACCTTCCCAGCACAGGAAGGTTGTGCACCTCCAGAATTTTCCTTTACCTGACGTTGGTGTCTCTGTTTGCAGCCAGGGCTGAACTCTGATTTCCCTGGAGCTGTTTAAACACAGGGATAACTCCAGAGAAGCTACAGCTGATGTGACAAGGTGGCTGCATTCATCCAGCCCATTCATTCAATCTATTGCAAGGCTTCAGTTCTGCTGGGAAACGAATTGGGAGTTTGAGCCCCTTTAGGGGAGAGGATCAAAGGTGGCCACTCAGGCTCCTGCGCTGAAACAACCACGTAGCAAACATCAGCTTCTGTGTTCACTGATTCAGAAGAGGGTTATGATGTGATTAAGGGCAGAATCTGGCTTTTTTTGGGAGGGCTGAAGGGGTTGTGGCTCAGACCACGCCCATATTTCTGGAGCAGAACACCCCCATCACAAGCTGGAGTTCAGAGCTCCCTGCGGTGCCCAGTACAACAGCCGGGCCCTGTCCTGCAGAGTCCTGGCTCCTCCCTTGGATCCTGGGAGACCTTTCCACCTGCTCGGAGATCCACGTTTAAACACCCCCTAAACTCCTTGGCTGACAAGGCAGAATCGTGGAATCACTAAGGCTGGAAAAGACCTCCGAGGCCACGGAGTGCCACCACGGAGGCTCAAGGTCTGGTGATGAGTGCCCGGGAATCCACGCGTTCTGAGAAACATTCCCTGCAAGGAGACTCGGATCTCCCAGCCCAGACTGTGAAGAAACGGGTCCGCAGAGATTGTTCCAGGTAAATCACCTGTTCCGCTCCGTTGAGCATCCCCACATAAACCTCCAATGGGATTTTGGAGGATGAGGAATGTCCTTCATAAACACTCACACATGTTTACGGAAAATGCCAACATAGCAGGAAAACGGGCTGGGAGAGCTGGGAATGTTCCCCTGGAAAAGGATCCAGGGAGAGCTCAGAGCCCCTTCCAGGGCCTAAAGGGGCTCCAGGAGAGCTGGAGAGGGACTGGGACAAGGGATGGAGGGACAGGACACAGGGAATGGCTTCAAATTGCAAAAGGGAAGAGTTGGGTGGAATATTGGGAAGGAATTCCTGGCTGTGAGGATGGTGAGGGGCTGGGATAGAAGTCCCAGGGAAGCTGTGGCTGCCCTTGGATCCCTGGAAGTGTCCAAGGCCAGGCTGGACGGGGCTTGGAGCACTCTGGGATAGTGGGAGGTGTCCGTGCCATGGCAGGTGTGGGAATGGGGTGGGATTTAAGGTCCCTCCCAACCCAAACCATTCCATGATCCTAAGACTGACCAGCCCAGGCTGCCTGTGGAACAGCTGGCCCCGTGCTGGGCACAGCTGTGGGGCCCAGCTGTGCAGGGGGGGCTCCCTCCCGTGGGGCAGAGCCCGGCTCCCAGCGGGAGAGAGGCGAGGCGGGGTCTGCGATGGGTTCCTCTCCCCGACGCCGCGTGGGCTCCGAGCTCGTCATCCTGTCTGATCTCCGCTGGCTGCTGAGTCACGTTTACCCTGCACACAACATTTCAGCTGCCTGCACGAGGGCACTCCCAAGCTCCCAGGATTGCCTGCTGCCTGCAGTTGGAATATCCTCTGAAGCACGCCAGACCTTCGTTTTCCCCGTGGGCTAGAGTTCATTCAGCTGCTAAAATCAATTCCCTGCTGGAATATCAGACACTACACGTGAGGAATTATCTGTCACCCTTAAAGCCAAAATCCTCGTGGAAGGTGGCATGGAACAAGAGGGTCTTTAAGGTTCCTTCCAGCCCAAACCATTCTGGAATTCTGTGATTTTGGGAGAATGGTGGCAATGCCACCTTTGGGATAAATGAGGTTGGTGGCACCTCCTGGGTCTTGCTTCCCTGATTATCCTGCAAGGAGACCTCCCAGGAAAGGCCATGGCCACCTCCTGGTAGGTGCAGCTGCTTTTCCTGGAAATCGGGAGGGAATTGCACCAGGGAAGGTTTAGATTGGATATTAGGAAGGAATTCTTCACCGGAAGGGTTGTCAGGCATCGGAACAGGCGGAGTCCCCATCCCTGAGGGATTTCAAAGCCCTGTGGATGTGGCACTTGGGGACATGGTGAGTGCTGGCCCTGGCAGTGCTGGGGGAACAGCTGGACTGGGTGATCTCCGAGGGCTCTTCCAAACTTCAGACTTCCCTGACTCTCAGCAAAAGGAGCATAAGGGATGCTCCGTGCCCGAGCCTCCTTCCAAGGGGAGCGCTGGCCCTGCTCCAGGCACGTACCTGGAGCAGGTGCAAGGGCTGGCAGTGCTCCTCAGCCTCTCCTAACCAAACGCTCCAAGCAGGATTTGGGATTGCAGCAAAACCCTGGTGGCCAGGGAGCTGAGGCTGAGCTCCTGCCAAAATGACTAACGGGCTCCGGGGATGCACGGGTTCCAGGAGAAGCAGGGAAATCACATTGCTCCTGCAACTGGTACTTGTGCAACTTCTTACTGGAATACTGTGTCTGCTGCTGATGGAAGGGCTCCAAAAAGGATGTTGACTAATTAGAAAAAGTTTAAGGAAGAGCCATATGAATCATTAAAGCTTCAGAAAACACGTCTTTTAGCAAGAGACTCCAAGATTGAGATATATTCAGGTTTTTCAGAAGATGAAGGGACAGTTTTCTCTCAGCCTGGAAACAGCTAGAAGGACAACAGAGAATTCCTAATGTGCTTTTCAGTCAGCAGACAAGTGTACAGCAAGATTCCCTGGCTGGAAGTCATGGAGAAACCCATCCAGACTGAAAAAATATGAATTAAGAGATACCAATTCCTGATCAACTCTTCCAGCTGACACAGAAGAACTGCAGCAAAGTCCTTTGCTCTGGCTGACAGAGGTTTTATCCCTCAGGAAAAGCGACCTTCTCTGGACATGCACAGGTTTACAGCCAGCAAAAGCTGCAAACCCCCAGATCAAAGAGTTACACATAAATCCACCTGAGCAATTTGTTCAGCTGACTGGGACCAAGTGACTTCATTGCTCATTCCCTCCGTTTCCCTGGAGAGTTTTCCCTTGTTCACCCCCAGGCTGGGCCATCCCAGGAGATGAAAAAGTAAAAACCCTCGAAGAAGCTTTGGGGAAGAACATCCACCTCAAAGGGACCGTCCAGGCTCTGGGACTCGTGGCTGGTTTGAATATTCTGACTCCAAGGAAACAGCACTGGGATGGGAGCGGGGCCTTCCCCTGCCCTTGTCAAGTGAGGGATGCTGTGACCAACTGCATCCAGGAAAGGAGGAGGGCCCACGGCAAAGGGGCAGTTATCCAGGAAGGCAAGGGAGGCCTGGGCTGTAACCCCCCGCAGTGACTGGACACACACTGACCTCGGACATCTGTGGGAAGAGGCTGATGGCCAGGGGGAGGGCCAGGCCGAAGGCAGCGAGGCACACGAGGCTTTGGACCGGGAGAATCATCCGGGGCCGGGACCTCAGGAGCGAAGTTCTGCAAAGAAGAGGCTTTGTTAGAGCATTCCATGGATCGGGAGAGGGCCTGGCGCCAGCACACGGACACTGGTGCTCCCCTGGGCTCGCTGGTGCCCCTCTCCCTCACTGGCCTAGGAACCCCCACAGAATCATGGAATGGTTTGGGTGGGAAGGGACCTTAAAACTGATCCCATTCCCACCCCTGCCATGGCAGGGACACCTCCCACTATCCCAGGGTGCTCCAAGCCCCTGGCCTTGGACGCTTGCAGGGATGGGCACCTCCTTCCCAGCAGGTCACCACCCAGTCACCCCACACAGCTCCCAGTTCAACCCATCTCCCACTGGGGTGAGGCAGAGGAGGCGACCCGGCCACAGGTGTCACCCGCAGTGAGGCTTTGGAGCAGAAGGAAATCAGGTCCTTGGGGGAGACTGGGAGCTTTGGGAGCTTTGGGAGCACTGGAAAAGGCACATGGTGTTGTTAATGGGGTAATAAAGCCCTAAACTGGACAATTCCTTAATCTGTCAAAAATCCAACGTCTGCAGGGGGGGTGACAGGGATGTCTGAACACTGCTGTGCCCAGGGGATGTTTGTGAGTTCAAGGCTGGTTAACAGCAAACACTTGGAGGTACCTGCAGGGTCAGGTTCTGGTAATGACCCAAAAGTGACCCTTGGGATGCCATTAACACTGGAAAACCGGGACAACCTTTAGCTGGCAGAGGTGGCATGTGAAATGTATTCCAGGATACTGGGCCTCAAGCAGTTTACAAATGTTAAGGGGAAAAATACAACTCTTGAGGGGTTTATTCTGGAGCCATTTACAAAAAGGACCCCTCTCATTCAGCGTTTTTCCTGCTAATCTGAAAAAAATGGGAATATAAACCAACAACTTGACAGTGAGGTTTTTTGGAATATTCAGTGGATATGAGCAAATGGAGACGGAGTAGATTTGTTTCTGGGTTATTAAGGACCCAGGGAAGGGCTGGAGCTGTGCCAGGGAGGTTTAGGTTGGATATCAGGGAAAGGTTCCTCATCCAGAGGGTGCTGGGCACTGAGCAGGCTCCCCAGGGAATGGGGACATTCCCAAGGCTGCCAGAGCTCCAGGAGCCTTTGGACAACGCTCTCAGGGATTGGGAGAGCACAGGGTGGGATTGTTGGGGTGTCTGTGCAGGGCCAGGAGCTGGAATGGATGATCCTGGTGGATCCAGCTGAGGAATTCCACGATTCCAGGATCTCCTGATTAATGCCTTCCCACGGGGGCAGAAACAGGAGCTCTCCTTGGCCAGCGAAGGTACAACAGAAGGCACCAAGCACTGAGCATCCCTGTGGTGACACCACCGGGATGAAACCATTCCTGATCCAAAGTGCAGCATTCCCAGCCCGGGACAGCCCTTCCCAGCCCGGGGGTGCAGCCTCAGCCCCGTGCAGGCCAGGCAGGATCCCAGATCACCTCAGCCCTCTGGCCCACATTTGGCGCCAGCTCCAAGCACGCACCTGACGGATCCGAAGGAGCAGCTGACGTGTGGGAATTCATTACCCTGCTCCCTGTTGTCTGGGAACACTCAGGCTCCTCGCCCTGGCTTCATCTCGAGGAGCTTTGGGGGAAGTGGGGAAGGAAAACACGATGCAGAGCTTCAACTCCTCCAATATCTCAGCTCCTCACTAATAAGCTCTCGAGACAGAGTTGATCCTATCAATTTGTGCTGTGAAAGTCAAGCTTCTGTTCTCCAATATTGAGCTGCTTTGTGCTGCACAGAGCACGATTCCATCTCACATTCTCTGGGAGAAGCCTGCACGGGTTTTGTCCGAGGCAGGGAAGCAGGTTCCCTGCTCCAGGCCCTTTCACACGTGCACCCTTGCAGGACTGCCATGGATAAGCTGTGATTATCCCTGGGATGCAGAGGGGCAGCTCCTGGAACTGATTTTTCTCCCGCTCAAGCTGCCGTGATCCGCGAGAGCCCTCGCTGGGGCAGTCCCAGGAGCAGCATCCCCCGAGCTCCCTGGAGCTCAGTTCAGAGCCAAGACGTCACTGCTTACACCACCCCTGACACCTTAATTTGGAACTGCACCCTCAGTAATTACTGCCCTGTTGGGGACCTTCTAATCACCCAGGTTAAAACTCAACCAATTTAAAAGGATCCCAGGTCCAGCCCCAGGTGTGACTTCCAGGGGTGCTCCCAGCCCAGGCCAGTTCAAATTACAAGGGCCAACCTCCTAATTAGGAAGAGTTATGGCTTGATTTAAAAAGGAGAGCAGACTAATTAACACATGTAGTGCAACGTCTTAATTGGGATTCAGATTCTAGAATTTGTGTGGTTCAGAATAAATGACTCATAATTAGTCAAGAGGTCCAGTTTGCTTCTGTCCCTGGGATCTCTGCTCCCGACACAGATCTCGGAGGGATGGGAAGTTAAATATTGCATTTTGTGAGCTGTCAACTGCACTGCAAATCCCTCTTGTCACCCATTAACCCCCCACAGGAAGGCAATGATTCGATGGTTGCAAAGGGTTTAACTGCAGAGGATTAGCACAGATTAAAAATAAATAAAATTAATATCCACTCGTTGGAGAGGGAATTGGTTTATAACACTGCCAAAAGGGCTGGACCTTCAGATGCCCCTGACAGCCAAACTTTGGCACCTTCTGGAGCACAAAGAATCCCAGGAGGGGTGAGGCTGGGAGGGAGGTTCCAGTCCAAGCTCCCTGCTCAAGCAGGGTCCCCTGGAGCACCTTCCTCAGGATTGTGTCCAGGTGCCTTGAGCACCTCCAGAGATATTAAAAACCAAATTACTGAACGTCCCCGGAGATGTTCAAAAGGCACATGAAGCAGCCTGATACAGTCACAAGAGCAAACACCACCCCAGCACAACTCTGCGGAAGTATTGATGTTATTTCACGTGAGGACAGCAGCTTTAGAGACGTCACCCCACCCACAGGACAGCACCAGCTCTGGAATGAAACCTTGGCTCAGGTTAGTCAACGTGGAATGGAAAAGTCTGCACCAAGAGGTCTCGCCCTGGAAAGCTGCAGGAAGACAAGAGGATCATGGAATCACGGGATGGTTTGGGTTGGAAGGGACCCCAAAGCCCATCCAGGGACACCTTCCCCTATCCCAGGTGAATCCAAGCCCCGTCCAGCCTGGCCTTGGACACTTCCAGGGATCCAGGGGCAGCCACAGCTTCTCTGGGCACCCTGTGCCAGGGCCTGCCCACCCTCCCAGCCAGGAATTCCTTCCCAATATCTGATCTAAACCTTCCCTCCTTCTGTTTAAGCCTCTCCCCAGCTGTCCTTTCACGCCATGCTCTGGTGAAAAGTTCCCCCAGCCTTTTGTAAGCCCTGTTTAATATGCATATTTTGTTGGCCCCAGTTTTAAAAGCCAACATTTTTGGTCTGTCTCATCAGCACAACTGATCCATGTTTATCCCCTGACCTTTGGATGGCAAAACCCAGGAACTCTTGCAGCACTTCCCTCCTCCTCTTCCTTTTTTCCTTCAAGCTTTATTCCTTTAGCCCCTTCAAACCCCTCCATGCCTCTTCCTCCTGCAATTTCCCTGCACAAATTTTGCCAAGAAGGCACTAAAAGAGGCAGCAACAAGCTGGGAATCTTCTGGCTGGGTGCTGAGGGATGCACCCAAGGCAGCCGAGCCCACGGAGAACATTCCGCGTGCCGGAGCGTGGTGGCCGTAGGTACCAACACACACAGACAGTACATCTGCTCCACAGAGACTGAGTGTTGTAGATCTTGTAAATACACCTTCATTCAACTTTCATCACATTGTTCATTAGTGGTTTAAATTTTGCATAATTTGGCAGCTGCCTCTGGCGTTTTCCGAGAGGTGCTGTAATTTATTCCATATGGAAGTCAGTTGCTGTACTAAAAAGGAGTTATCAGGTTCAGTGAACCAGAGCTGTATTTGTCTAGAAGGAGGTGTCAGATGCTAAACTAAACATGACAGGAGTGAACCAAAGTCTCCCAGCTGACAGATTCTGTGGGGTTTCTGCACTGTTTGCTATAAACAGGTTCAGAGTCGGCGCAGACCCCGCGAGACGCCGGCGCCGGGAAGCGCCGGGGGCTGGGGGGGATCCCGAGGGTCCCAAGGGATCCCAAACTCTTCCGGACCCGGGGTTCAGAACACCCCTGAGAAGTGCCAATGAACTCTGGGATCCCCAGAACCCCGTTCTGCTGAGAGCCTCCCGGAGCCTGCCAGGTCTCTGCTGCCTGCAGGTGTTCCCGAGCTTTTCCCACTCATTTCGGGTCACTTTGGGAAATCTGAGCTCTCCCAGTGACCAGGAGCTCTGCTGTCCCACCCAGCCAGGCCACTGCCGTCCTCACCCCGGAGCTCCAGCCCCGTGTGCCCTCCAGAGGACACAGCAGATGCAAAACGAGCGAATTTGGGGGATCTGGGGGCTTGACTGACACCACTAAAGGAGCACTTCCAATGTTCCCCCTGGGAACAGCCCCAGCAGTTCCAGGAGTCACTGCTGGCAGCTGCTGAGCCCAAACAAACCTCAGGGAGGGCTGAGCTGGGCTGGGAGACTTTGGAGGAAAAGCACCTGTGGGAACACCCTGCACACCTGAGAAAGGAGAATTTCTCCAGGAAAAGTCCACGGACATGAGGTCCAGGAGGGCCTCCCACCTCCCACTCCTCTCTGCAGAGACAAACAGGGGTCAGGCTGATGGAAACGCCCTTCCAGGACCACAGGCCACGGCCTGAGCACTGGCCAGCCCTCCCAAAATCCATTTTTCATCGTGACGCTGATTTAACTAAGCCAGAGCAGCTCTGCAACGTTGATCCAGCCTGGGAGCATCCCGACTTTACGAGATTCACAGGAAAACAGCCCTGGCTGCATGGGGATGCTGTGGCAATCAGGATGATTTGGAGGTGAAGAAAAGAGCAGAAATGCTCTTCCATGGACGCAGCTTCCAAAGTTCTGCTCCCTGTTTCTCCCTCAGCTCCTGCCAGCAGTTCCAGCTTTGTCTCCCTTCCACAAACACTGCCCAGCCAGCTCCAAGGCCTTCTCCAGAGTATCCTGACACACCTGAGCTCCTGGAACCTTCTCAGAGCCTCTCTGTGCTTCAGAGCCTCTGAAAGGGCTCTGTGGGGCACAGAAGAGGTTTCAGACGAGCTCAGGTTCTTCAGTCTCCACCCAAAACCACCCAAAGTGTCCACAGCAAACACTGACCACGGACTGAGCTTCTCCAGCTCTTGCCCAGACCACAGGAGCTAAAAATTTGGGCTCTCCCACCACAGAGCTCAGCCTCCAGGGGAAGCTGAGGCTGCACTGACACAGCCCTGGGCTGTCCCACGTGAACCAGGATGGGCCTCAGCTCGGCCACGAGTGGGAAGCTGGACAAAGGCTGCCGGAGAAGTCTTGGATGGTGGGATGACGGCTGGGAAAAAACAGCTCCACTTCCCAAATTTCGTCATCGTGACAACCAGACAAAAGGATTCACAGAAACGTCTGGGTAAAGGGAAACAGGGGTGAGAAGTCCAACTTCCCGCAGATGCAGCTGTCCCCACTCCTCCGTGACATGGAGGCACCAGAGAATTCCCACTGTCAGCTCCATCCCGTGGAAGAGTGGCCCTCCTCTCACAGACAACATAAACCCCAATATTTTTCCGTCTCGGCGTTGCCAGCACAGATATTATTTATAAAACTTCAACGAGAATACATCTGCACAAAATAACTGACACCGTGTTCCCTGCATGGCATATGCAGGCTCAAAATAAACATTGATTCTATATGTTCAGTGCTCCAGCAGAGCGTCCAAGCAGCAGGAAATGCATGAAACATGGGGAAAGAATGGGAGCTCGGCAGTGGGAGGGAACATGGAATTACTTGGAGAGCAGAGAAGGCGGCCCTGGGAGTTAAAATACACAGCAGGCAAAGAGACGAGAGGAGCCAAGAGAGCTGAAAAAAATGGCACAAGAGACGAGAGAGGCAGCTGGGGGAGTTAAAACATGCAGATGGAGAGATGGCTGGGAGAGAGGAAAGACCTGGATCCAAGTGGAGAGACGGCGACCGGGAACTGGCCACTTAAAATAAACTTCTGGAGTAGCGAGGCGCAAACGAGGGAGGGAGGATTCCCAGGAACCTGAAAACCCCTGCTGGGAGCAGGGAGACGGGTCCTGGAGGGGTGGGACTTGTGGGACTCCCACCCAACCGCGGCTTGGGATCACACCGGGCACGGGAATCATCCCCTCCTTCCCACAATCCCAACTGCAAATGACTTGGAGGAATCATCTCTTCCTTCCCCACAATCCCAACTGCAGATCCACTGGAGGATCCTGATTGTATTCCAGCGCTCCATCCTCCAAACCACGGGTGACACACTCTGTCCCTGACAGCCACTGTAGGGGTTTCCATGAATAAATTGCTAATGCCTGCCTGGATATCACTCCCATTAAAAACACCCTCCTTGAACTCAAATCCTACTAAACTAAAAAAGTTAAACTTTTCCCCAAATGCTCCAAGTTTTTTTTCCCCAGGACGAGGCTTCACCTCTGACTGAGCCCTTTTTAAGAATCCCTTTTGAAGATCTGAGGACTTCAAATCCCTCCGGACTGGGCAGGGATGCTCTCCATGTCCCAGGGCTGCTTCCCTGTCTCCCAGAGATGCCACCACCTCCAGCAACGTGGCCAAGCCACACCTCACTCCCCATCCCTGCTGTTTCTCACTCCAGCCTTCCAGGAATCCAAAGATATTTGATGGAAAACGAAGCAGGCACAAAGCTCTGAGGAGAATTCAGGCAGGCAAAAGCAGGGCCCAGATATTTTTATATCCACGGAGTTTCGTGGCAGTGGGAAGGAAATGTTCTCTCCCAAATGTGAATTAAGTCTCTCAATTAGGTAAAATGATGATTTTTTGAGGGCAATCCCCTGTAAGCCCACAGATAAAACCAGTTTTGGGAAGGCCTGCCCTGAGCACGGGTGCATTTGGCAACACTCGTATCCACACACGAATTTATGGTGGCCCCGAGGACAAAGCAATGTTTTATTGGTTTTATTTTGCTCTAAAGCACAAAGCAAATTTCACCATCAGTTCTGTTGTGTCCCCAGGTGCCAATCAATTGTTACTGTTGGTTTTATTTCAGCTTGGGGCTGACCCAGGATGGTCCCTCAGTGTGTCCTGGAGACAATAATTTCATATTTCAGAGAGGAGTTTGCCGCAGATTTCTCAGAATTTTTCGTACATAAAAGTTTTTGCGGGACCATCTGGGTGACAAAAGGCTCCTGGAGCAGGGAAGAGGCTGCAGGGGTTTTGTTAAGAAGGGACATGAATTGAAAAGCAAACGTTTTGCCCAAAATTAGGAGGGGCTGGAATCTCCCTCTCGTCCTTGTGCGCCTCCAGGAAAAGTCTCCCAGCTCTGGATCGCTGCAAGTGTTGCCAAGGCTGTGCCCTGCCACAGGGAAGCACCACAGTCCTTGAAACAGAGAGGAAAAGACTATTTGGGGCAAAAAGGGCTGGGAAAACTTAATTAACAGTTCCCAAAAAGCGTCTGTTGCCCCCTTTGTCCCCACCCGTGGATCATGGGAGGAGCTGGCATTGCTGGGAGCCTCTGGGTGCTGCAGGGGCACCAGCCTTTATCTGATATATTTAAATTTAGATGATGAAAAATCAGCCTCCAAATGGACGGAGGCGGCCCGAGCCTTTGGTTAAGGGGGGAAATTGCCCGAGGGTGTTTCTGCAAAGGCAACCAAAGCTCTGGGGCAAGCCCTAATCGTGCTAATTGTTAATTACCACAATTAACAAGGGGAGCGCTTGGAGCAGCAGGGCCTGTTTAAGGAGCAGCTCCAGCTTGGCCCTCGGGATAAAACCCTTCAGCATCCCCATTTTTCGATGGATTAATCAGTGTCCAGCGCCTGGCCGGGGCATCCCACCCCCGGGGTCAGCCACACCCAAGGAGCTCTGATGGGTGTCCCCAGGAGCCACCAGCACCCCACGGCTCCAAACCGGCTCAAAGAATCGCCAGGATGAAGGAAAAGCCAAAATATTGGAAAGCGAGGTGGGAATGGCCAATGGACAGGGAATTTGGGGTTTTTTCACTATTAAGAACTTGCTGGGAGATAACTGAGCAGCCTGGTCTGGTGGGAGGAGACCCTGCCTGGGGGGTTGGAATTAGATGGTCTTTAAGGTCCCTCCCAACCCAAACAATTCCATGATTCCATGATAATTGGACAGGAAATAGTAACTCTGCTCTTTCCCACCCACTCTCCAGGCACTGCTGCTCCACAGACTCATCTTCCAGGAGAGGGAATGGCTTGAACAGGGATGGAAAAGAGATTTCTGCAGAATATATGAACAATATATTCCTTCTTCTTCGTGGGTCAGCTGAGGGCACTTGGAATGTTCAGCAGGAGCAGAGGAGACTGAGGGAGACTCAGTGGGATCTGCAGCTCCGACCTCTGGGACAGGGACAGGGAATGGCTGGAGCTGTTTCAGGAAGGTTTAGGTGGATATCAGGAAAAGGTTCTTCCCCCAGAGGGTGCTGGGCACTGACCAGGCTCCCCAGGGAATGGGGACATTCCCAAGGCTGCCAGAGCTCCAGGAGCATCTGGACAACACCCCCAGGGATGCACAGGGTGGTCTCCACATTCCCAATCTCTGGCTGAACACCAGGCAAGACCTTTCAGTCCGACCCCACGTGGCAGCTCTAACGTTTGCCAAGTGGGGAACTGGAAATTACGGGCAGTTTTCCACTGAATTCAGGGTTTTGTCTCGCCCCGGCCCCACACAGTGGGGTCACTCAGAGTGCTGGGGTGACAGAGATGATTTAAAACAATCACTCCAATCCAACACCTCAACTGCCTCAACATTGGTCCAGAATGATGGAACCTGGAAATTTGAGAAGCAGGAAAAAAATACTTGGTGGATCAAATTTGAGGGGAGACCTTCTGGCTCTGCACAAGGCCCTGACAGGAGGGGGCAGCCAGGGGGGATTTGGGATCTGCTCCCAGGGAACAGGGACAGGAGGAGAGGGAACAGCCTCAGCTGTGCCAGGGGAGGGGCAGGTTGGATACTGGGAAAATTCCTCCTGGAAAGGGCTGTCCAGCCCTGGCACAGCTGCCCAGGGCAGTGGTGGAATCCCCATCCCCAGAGGGATTTCAAATCCCTGTGGATGTGGCACTGGGGACGTGGGGCAGTGGTGGCACCTGAGCAGTGCCGGGGAATGCTTGGACTCCATGATCTCAGAGGGCTTTTCCAACCTAACCAATTCCATGATTCTGCAAAATATCAATGCCTGACACCTACTGAGGATCTCTTCTCCCTTCCCCTTGGGAATTGCCCCTCCACACGGGCAGCACTTACTTCTCCAGCACGGACATGATCATTGGAGGTAGAACCAGTATAGGCATGGGCAGCACCACTCTGGTCAGGGCTGTTTCCAGCAGTGCCTGCAGGGGGAAAACAAACACAGCCAGAACTGTAAAACAAAGCCCAGCATGGACCTGCCGGGCTCAGAAACGGCTTCGTTGTGTTATTGGTGGGAACGCCAGCATCAACAGACGCTTCCAGCTTCGCCACGAGCTGTTTGTTCCCAGCCTGTCTGCCCTCCATGCTCGCTCTCAAATCCAGCAGAACCAACAGAGACACCCAGGAGCTTCCCTGATTTCACCTGATGTGACCAAAAGGGTCCCAACATCCCAGCACATTCCCACACAAACCTGTCAGAGCTGCCTGCAGGGAGCAAGGGAGGCAGAGCAGCTGCTTGGAGGTGCTGGAGGTGAAATGGTGGAGGTGAAGTGGTGGAGGTGAAGTGCTGGAGGTGAAATGCTGGAGGTGAAGTGGTGCAGGTGAAGTGTTGCAGGTGAAATGCTGGAAGTGAAGTGTTGGAGGTGAAATGCTGGAGGTGAAGTGGTGCAGGTGAAGTGGTGGAGATGAAATGCTGCAGATGGTGCAGGT
>WBMZ01009830.1:0-15499 GCA_013400975.1 Atrichornis clamosus | reverse complement strand
AGGTGAAATGCTGGAGGTGAAATGCTGGAGGTGAAATGCTGCAGGTGAAGTGCTGGAGGTGAAACATCCCCCCATGGGCTGAGCAGCACCTTCAGCCTTTCCTCCCTCAGCTGAGTTCTGCTCTCAGCTCCGTGCTGGGGGATTGCAGCCCCTGTCGCTGCTCCAAGGATTGATTTTAATCACTGCTGGCAAAGAATTGTAACACACAGGGCTCTCCTCTCCCAGGAAAAGTCCCGACTGTGGGGCTACACTTGTCCCTCCACTGAGTCTTCCTTCCTGCCAGGATTCACCAGGAAGTACCAGACAAAGCAGAGATTTGGATAAATTGAGGCCTAGAGATCCTTCAGAGGAACAGACAATGATCTTCCAGCCCCTTCCAGAGCCTCAAGGGGCTCCAGGAGAGCTGGAGAGGGATTGGGACAAGGGATGGAGGGACAGGACACAGGGAATGGCTTTCTACTGCCAGAGGGCAGGGATAGGTGGGATATTGGGAAGGAATTCCCGGCTGTGAGGGTGAGGAGGCCCCCGAGTGGATTTCCCAGAGCAGCTGTGGCTGCCCCTGGATCCCTGGAAGTGTCCAAGGCCAGGTTGGACGGGGCTTGGAGCCCCCTGGGATGGTGGGAGGTGTCCCTGCCATGGCAGGGGTGGCACTGGATGGGATTTAAGGTCCCTTCCCACACCATTCCATGATTCCACGTCACAGGAGCTCCCCAGGGCCTCTGGCTCACAACAAACTCTCAGAGAGGGGCAGAGGTGTCACACTCAGGACCTGCCACATTTTCCGTGACAAAACCCAGAATTAAACTATTCAGGAAGAAGCCTTGGGATCAGAAGGCAGCTGAGCAGAAGTTCTGAGAACTCCCAAATTTTAGGTTTAAACTCCACCTCCACCCCTCTTACAGCACCTTCACTTTTCATCTTTATTTCCACTGTAGTCTCTCTTCCCCTCCACCATTCGGATGGAGAGGGGAAACTGGATCCTGAAGCCAGGGAATGGAAGTGAGGAAAACTGGCTCCCAGAAGTATCCCTGAGCCCTCCAACAGATTGTTTTAATCTCCCTGCTCACCAACAATATGGGGAGACATGAGAGATCTCCCAGTTCCTGCCGAGGACTGCAGAGCTGTACATTAATTGCTGTCTCTGAAGTGCCTCAGGAGCCTTGGACAGAAGGAGGGAGAGAAATGCCAAGCATTATATTATTAACTGCTCTGCCTGGGCGTGTGCTGGGTACACGCTTTACATTTCAGATGAAAGCCCACTTGGAAACAACACAGTCAGGAGGATGCTCAGGAGCCAGAACTGTGCTCTCAGGGAGGAGAAGGGAAGCATTTCAGGCTCACGGCCGAGAGAAGTTTCCAGGGAGAACAAACCAGGTGTTAAATGAGGGCTAAAACATCTGGTTGCTCTCACGGAGCTCTGGGTGGCAGCTCTTCCTGCAGTTTTGGCGTGGGAAGGGTTAAAAAGCTGCTCAGCTCAGAGTCCAAGTCTTCCTCATTGGGAAAAAGGTGTCAGTGATCTCTGTATTCCACAGGAACTGCCTGCGAATTCCCACAAAGAATTCCCGTGGAAGCATCAGGGTGGTGCAGGATCTGCCCGGTGTCAGTCCGTGCCCTCCCAAACCCCCCCTGCCACTCCCCAAATTTGCCTCCAAATTTGCACTTGTCCTCTGGAATGCTGACGCCCTCTCTTTCCAGCTCTCTGAGCCGTGGATTCCGTGTGGGAATGTGTTGAGCCTGGAACCAGGAGTGCCCAGCTCACCCAGCACCTCGGGTACGTACGTGCTTGGCAGCAACTCTGGAAGACCCCACAATGTTCCCATTGTTGTCCAACACATCAATTCCTTCTTCCAGCTCCGTGTGCCTCATCAGGACAACGTTGCAGATGTTGGCACTGGCTGGGGAGGAGAAAAGCAGGATCATTAGTCCTGGTCAATCCCCACTGGCAGCTCCCGTTTGCCCTGACAGCCCTTCGGCTTTGCTTCCATCTGCTGAGGAGTTTCGGCAAGTTGCTCTGATCCCAAGAAAAAAAATGGGATTCTTGAGAATAATAACCAAGATAGTTTTTTTTTTTTCCCCTGGGAAAATAAGGGCAAATAGTCAGGATTACTGGAAGGTTTAGTGGAAGGTACCCCTGCCCATGGGTCTTCCAACCCAACCCATTCCATGATTTCCCACATTTTGGGGACAAACGGCTCTGTGCACTTTTTTGTGGTTATTGACCAATAGCAACATTTTTGTGAGTGGTGACCCAAAGCTGTGCTTTGGATGGCTCCTTATCCCACCCTCCTTGTCCCTCCTTTCCCAGACCTCAGCCCTGCATTCCTGGCAGAGGTGGGAGCAGGTCCAGGACCCTCCTGACCCCCACTCCTTGCCCAGCCTGGGGCTTTTGAGGCCTTCTCCAGATGTCCCCAAATTCTGCTCCTCAAGCAATGGATCAAGAGCTGACAAACACCCTCCCACGTGCAGCCCCTCCCCAGGGCTCAGGCACTTCCTGACTTCTCCCAAAGAAAAGCTGCTAATTCCTGCAAAAGTTTGGGGTTTGACAAAGTGGCATTTCCAGCACCACCCCCCCCCACCACATTTCCTTGCAAACTTTCCACCCAGAACTCAGACAAACCCACTGTTGCTGCAAGTACCACTGCCTTCCAAAAATGTGTTTCTGCACTGCTTGATGGGTTAATATTCGCTAATTAATCTCAATTCATGTCATATAACAAATGTCTAATTTTTTGAGGGTGGTGGGTGGGTGAGCCCTATACGAAGGCAGCTCTGTGCAATCAAGGATGATTTGTGGTGACAAATGCTCCTTCCACTCGAGGAGGAGAGGAACACACACACACGCACACTCTGTCTCTCTCTTTAATATTCCAACTACCAGACCACCCTTCCCATCTATCAAAATATCTGTGTTACCAACCCTTCAGCTCCTTAATCCCAGAGAAAAAAAAAAAAGAAACCAGGCCTTTCATTTAAAGAAAGTTTAGCCCCTGGGTTTTTTTTCGTTTTTAACACTCACATGCCCCGTCCTTCTAAGCTGTCAATCAAGGCTGAGCAGATAAAAACACCCCAGCAGAGCCTGGCCAAGGATGCACGAGGCTCCTGAGACACTCAGGATGGGCTGTCCAGACCTGAGGCTCCCAAGATGCTTCTCCAAGTCTCTGGATTCGCTGACCTGGCCCCAAATCCAAAAGCTGATCCCAGCCCGTTTGTCTGAGACGGGCGACTCACGGAACTGCTCCCCTTCTGCTTTCTGAGAAAGCAGGAAATGCTGCTAATTATGGCTAAACTTGGATTTCATGGACGTCTCAAAAGCACGGGGAGGGGTGAGAAATAAATAAATATATGTGCAGACAAATTGATTTGCAGGATTTGGGAAGAAATTGTGATAATATGGCCTGGAAACTCCTGCTGTGAAAACATTCTGTGGCATATTGGAAACTGAGTTCAGGCTCAAAACCAGCCCACCACCCCACTTCTGCATGGAAGATGGATATTTGTAGATATTTTTTCTATCCCAGGGTGCTCTCCACACACTAAATCTGTCCTTGTGCATCACCTAAACACAATAATTTTAACCACAGACACACAAAAAAAAAGCCCAAGGAGAAGAAATCCTTCCTCCTCTTCCCCTCTCTCCAGTGAGTATCTTTCTATCAGTTTTAACTTCCTTCAGGTCAGGTTTGGGGTGCAATTTTGGGGTTTTTTGAGGTGTTTTAGCCATGAGCATCTCCAGAATAAAGCACATCCTCACCAGTGACACCCTGACTGTGGTGACAGCTGCTCACACCCAGGTTTTGGGAAGAAAAGGATAAATTGGGTTCCTTGCAATAACCCTGGGCATTGATATCCTTCCCCTGCTCATCCCTGGGGAAGGATCCAGCCCCTCCTCGCTCCAATTCAGGAATCCCAGCTCTCAGAACACAGCTCCAACACCCTCCTTCCCTTTTCCTGCTCCTTCCATGGAGAATCAATCCCTCCACTCCCAGATGCTCCAGGGTGGCCAACATCAACCCCAAATCCCTTTCACACCAGAGCGGCCCCTGCAGAGCCGTGACCACCTCCAGGAGCTGCTCACCCAGTTTGGTTTCCCGGATCCATCTCCCAGAACCGGGGAGGATTTTTTGGACAACGTGTGATTTCCACAACTTAACTCTGGAGGAGGGTGAGGGCACCACTCGTGGCACCAGCTGAGTGCAGGGTGTCCTGCAGGCAGAACTCCTGCAGCCGGGAGCTGGGCTGTGGTGCAGAGCCCACCCTGGCACGAGCTGGAGAGGACTCAGCCCGTGCAGGGCATCTCTGGGGGCAGCAAGGCCTGTCCCAGCAGCTTCCCAGCTTCCCAAAGCCTTGGGGGGCCTTTTTGGACATCCCTGCTGGGAGTTCTGCTTGCCTTCCCCCCAGGCAGTAGCTGCCCTTCCCCACGTCTCCATCTCCTGGGATAATTTGGGATGCGACCCTCAGGCTTGGATGTCCCTCCAGTTTTCCAGCCGCCACCAAGCAGCGCAGCTCAGCCGAGGTCAGTGCAGAGGGATACAAGGAACAGACGGGGAAAACTCTTTCATGGCAGGGGTTCCATGGGATCGTTAGGGTGGGAAAAGACCTCTGAGATCATCCAGTCCAACCATTGACCAGCACTGCCAGGCCCACCACTAAACCCCATCCCCGAGCACCACATCCATGGTTTTCTTGGAGTAAGAGCTTTACACCAACGCCTGGTTTTTCAGGGAGAAAAAGAGAAATTTGGCCTTTTTGCCAGGGGCTGCTGGTTCAAAAGTAATTGCAAGACACATCTTAATTAAACAGTTTGTCCAGGTCTGCAAAGCACAAACCAGCAATTAGTGGGAGGATCCCCGATGTCCTGGCACTAATGAAGCATAACGGTACACAAATAAAATATGAGCTAGAGAATTAATTACAGGCTAAACAAATTAATTAGGGGTCCTCAATCAATGCCAACACAAACACCTTGGTGTGAAAACAGATCAACCCCGTGGCAAGGATTTACTGAGTGTCTTTGACTCAAACCCTGCCTTGGAGCTGCCTCGTGGGGTTTGAACTCATCCCTTGTGCTCTCCTGGTTGTAAAAACCCAAAGAAAGCCAAAACCCTCTAAAATTTACCCCAGAAGAGTTCCAGGAGAACAATAACAATGTCCACAGATCCCCTGGGTACAAGCAAAGTGCTCAGTAACAAGGTGGAGTGCAACCCCCTGACCACAGTCCTGTCACCCCTGGAAAAATAGGGAAAGCAGCAGCTTTTCCACCAGAAAAGAGGGGAAAAAAATCCAGCAACTCAGGAACTGAGGGCTGGAGGGTCAGATCAACCAGTTCTCTGTTAAAACCAGGAGCAGAAAGACCAGAGAAACTGAGAGCACCAGGCAGGTAAAGGGGCTCAGGTGAAGGGGCTCAGCAGCTTCGAGCAGAGCTCTGGGGATGTGGCACTCGCACAGCAAAGGAAAAAGCTTAAAGGCAAATTTGGCATGAAATGGCTGGAAAGGGACCTGGAGCAGGGAGCAGACCCCCGGGTTTAGTGATTTCCTCCATGCTTGGGCATTTTTTGCACCATCTTTGTAAATAAAGAAGCTTATACAGAAAATTACCCCAAAGCCACTGGTGATGTTTTCACGGCCAAAATAACTCATCACTTGCTGAAGGTTGTAACCACAACAGAGGCTGAGGCCGGCAAGGCCCTTCCCTCAAACACTGGGCTGACAAAACCCCAATAAAATGCCCCAACAAACCAGGAGCAGCCTTAATTCTGCACACACTTCAGGCTGCTTTTAATCATCGACTCTCAGAAATCTGCACATTCACAGCAGAACCACTGCTTTGCATTTTATTGTAAAATAACCAAAATGCTGCTGCTCACTTGAAGAGTTGATTTGACACGACTCAAAACTCATCCTGCAAATGAAATGCTCTCAGATTTGAATGGTTGAGGACCAGTCAGTGCTGATCACTTCTGAAGCTGCTTCAGAGTGGAAAGTGCAGCTGAAAAGCCTCGAGTTGCCTCCACCAGCAGCTTTGCATCGTTTTTCTGCCAAAATCCTGCTTTGCAGGATTCCCATCACTGCCTGCCCCAGCTCAGGGATCCACCACTGAGGGGACTCGGGCAGGAAGGCAGGAGCTGGGTGTCCATCCCAGTGGTCACCAGCAGTTTTACAGCCACCACTTGGAATATAAAGAAAAGGGGTTTTTCCTTACCGACAGCAGGGAATGGCACAAACCTCTGGATCAGGAGCCGAGTGGCCGGGGTAAACTTGTTTGCTCTCTGGATCAGAACATTAAGGCCCACCTTGGAATGGGAAAAAGCAAACCAGAGAAGCAGACAGTTAATGACAAGGAGCAGGGCAGGTGGCACAGTTTGCGGACAGATTGGGGTCTCTCCCCACAAAGAAGTTTTTGAGAACTAAACCTCCCCCCAAGGCAGGGTTTGGCTGTGTTAGGTTCAACCCTTTAGTCAATAAAGGGTTAAATCCAATTGCTGAGCTTAAAAGAAGGGTTGAATCCAGCTGTTGGGCTTAAATGAAGGGTTAAACACAACCACTGGACTTAAACGAAGGGTTGGACCCAACCAAGGAGTTTAAATAAAGGGTTAAACCCAAGTGTGGGGTTTATGTGAAGGGTTGAACCCAAGTATTGGATTGGACCAAGCCATTGGGTTTAAATTAAGGATTGAACCCAACCATTGGGCTTAAATTAAGGGTTGAGCCCAACTGTTGGGTTTACATGAAGGGTTAAACTCAACTCTTGGACTGAACCAAACCATTGGGTTTAAATTAAGGACAACATAACCACTGGATTGAAAGGAAGGGTTGAACCCAAGTATTGGATTGAACCCAACCATTGGGTTTAAATTAGAGATTGAACCCAACTGTTGGGTTTAAATGAAGGACTGAACCCAACTGTTGGGTTTAAATGAAGGATTGAACCCAACCATTGGGTTTAAAGGAAGGGTTGAACTAAACTCTTGGTTTTACACAAAGGGTTACACCCAACCACTGGATTGAACCCAACCATTGGGTTTAAATTAGAGACTGAACCCAACTGTTGGGTTTAAATGCAGGACTGAACCCAACTGTTGGGTTTGAATGAAGGATTGAACCCAACCATTGGGTTTAAACCCTTTCCAGCTAAAAGACAAACGAGAAACCACTGCAACACCATCCAGTCCTTCTGGAAATGCCCTCAGCTGGATTTTTGCCCAGTTCACCGGCATTTTCCACATCCAGCACAAAATCCTTGGGCCTGGCACTCCTCACCTAGCCAGGAAAAAGCCAAATCCCAGTGGTGCTGGTGGCCCAACACAATCAGTTCCTTCTCCGAGGGGCTGGAAAACACCACCCCACCCAGTGCCAACATTTGGGCTATAAACTTTATTATAACCACGGATCAATTTTGGTTGCCTCATCCAACCCTTGAATAATGTGGAGCTCTCCATAGTTTTTCCTGGATCATTGTGGATGTTCATATAAACAGCACGGAGGGGTCGCTGCCTCATGAGCCTCAGCTTGATAGTTTGGAGAAAATCCATCAAAATTTGGGTTAAAAATTAAGCAAATCTATTAATGGGGAATGACTTCCATCTTCAAATTACTCTCCCTCATGGTATTTTCTCTTTTTCATCCAAAAAAACCCCCAAATGCACAAACAAAACCCAAGAGCCCCAACCTGGGAATTTTCGGCTGAAAATGGAAGTCTTCAGCAACGTGTGGCCAAAAAGTTTTCAGCCAAAAATGCAGCAAAATTAAAAAAAAAAAAATTCAGCCAAAGCCAAAAAGCTGCCAGAAAATAGTGATTTGGGGGGTTTGAAAAAGGCAAGAAAAGCCTGGGAGAACATATTTTGCAGGCTGCTACATTATACATTCAGCCCCAGCGCATGCCGGCGTTCCGGAGCCTGGGAAGATGTGGAGAAGAAGCACAACTGCTGGGTAAGCCCTGCAGAAGCACAGGGCTGCTTTTCCAGCCCCAGGAAGTATTTCCAGAGCCTTTCCCAAGGTTTTCACCGAGACCCCAAGCAGGAACTCTTCCTCTTGTCCTCGGCAAATGAGATTCTAGAGCTGAGCCCAAGAGAGCCACAGATTCTTCTTAGTCTGGGCAGCAATGAGAGGCTTGTCTTGATCTTTTTTCCCCTCAAAAATGACTGAAAGATTTTTTTTTTTTTACATTTTGCAAGTGTTGGGATGAGCATTTTCAAAATCTGAACACTTCCAGAAAATATAACAGTCTAAAATGCAAGGCTTTAAGAGTAAGAGAGTTTTAAGCCTGGTTTTAAAGGGTAAGAGAGTTTTACCCATGGATCTAGATATTTACAACCTGGATATGGTTAATTTGTGTTGATGACAAATTTTGTTGGGTTTGCAGTCTCTGCTTGGAGGTTTGATGGAGGGATTTGACCATGAAGTGGAAGAGCAGCAGCTTTTGGAAGAGAAAAGCTGAGTCTGGGAGAGGCACCACTCTGAGGGCAGTGGAAATAAAAGCATTTTACTTCCAGATTCAATCTGATGGACTCAATTCCCCACTTATAGCAACCTCCCTGCTGGGAATCTGAAATTAAATGCTGCTAGAGATTGAAATCCCATCTCCCAAATTCCCAACTCAAGGACTAGGTAGAGGAAAATAATGAGGGTTTGTTTTCCACAGTTTGGGAATTGCTGTAGCCAATCTGTGAACTCTTTCCCGCAGGTCATGACGTGGGATGAGGGGAAAGAGGTCAAGGAGAGCAACCCACAACGAGCAGGAACTGCCCAACCCCAGGCCACCAGAGCAAAAGGGCCACCAAGGAGAGGTGAACGAGTTGAATTACGTGGGGATGGCCAAAGGCCACCATCGAGGCAAGTTCCTCATTAGAAACCAGGGTTGGTACTGTGGCCATCACCCAGCCACGGCGCTGGGATCTCTGGCACTGGTGCTGTGCACACGTGGAACAGTCGGGGGGGTCACCTCACCAGACCTGGCACAACCGCGGAATCGCTGAGGTTGGAAAAGCGCTCTGAGATCATCCAGGCCAACCATCCCCCAGCACTGCCAAGGCCACCACTGACCATGTCCCCAAGTGCCACATCCACAGCTTTTAAATCCAGGGATGGGGACTCCACCACTGCCCTGAGCAGCCTGTGCTTGACAACCCTTTCCACGAAGGAATTTTTCCTGATATCCAATCTATTTCTCCCCTGGCACAACTTGAGGCTGCTTCCCCTTATCCTACAGGCTCCCTTTGCAGCTCAGCTTCTCTGGGCTCCAGCATTTCATAGAATCCCAGAATGGTTTGGGTTGGGAAGGACCTTAAAGCTGATCCCATTCCACTGCCATGGGCAGGGACACCTTCCACTATCCCAGGGTGCTCCAGGCCCCATCCAACCTGGCCTCGGACACCTCCAGGGATGGGGAGTCACCATGGTGTGCATTCCTGCACTGTGACCCAGACGAGAGGACAAATCCAGCTTTTTCAAATTGGCCTGTTGAGGTTTCTTCCTCCAGAGCAGTTCCCTGACGTGGCTGAGGGAGCCGGGGCAGCTGGACACAGGGATACATCACAGCAACACTTCCTAACATCCCGCAGCTCCAAACTGGGATCAAACACCGTCAGTGGGAGACAAACCTTACTCAGGGCTCTCCTCTGCCCTTCCTCCCTCCCTCTTCCTTGACTGCCAAGGATTCCTGCCATTTCTTTAGCTCCCAGTTTTGTTTTCAGCATCAACAACTTTACCTCAGCAGAGGGACAATGTTTGTGACATCACTGTGCTTTGAAGCCGGAACCATCAGACCCTGCCAGAGACCAACAATTCCGATTCCTTTTCTCTTTCTTGTCTCAAAAAGTTCTGACCTCATGTCCACCAAGACATCAATTTTAAAAACACAGGAATTTTTAAAAAATTCTCTGCTTTTTTCCCCCCTTGTATGAAGATTTTTGAGGCCTGAGAGCTGGCTTGGAATGCCTGAGGTTGGCAAACACTGAGCCATTTGCTAAAGGTCTAAGCCCACACCTCTGACACCAGGCCTAGAGCAGTAAATACGTCCAAGAAGTTATTTCACTTCATATTGAGAGGGAATTTTTATAAAATAAAGGAATCTTAGGAGTCCAGCAAGCACCACCTGGTAGATGACACCACCGAAACGTGGCTGAGCCGCTCTCCAGATTCCAAGAACTGTGCTGGAAAAATCTGCACTGATTTATGGGATTCAATTCTGGGGCAACCCTGCCCAATGCAGCTGGAGCTGGCTGCTCCAAGGGACCTAGAAAGTCATCTTGGAAGGAGGGACTGGCTCCAAAGGAACTTATCCTTCATCCCTCCAATCAGCAGATTGAATTAGAACACTAATTGGGTCTGATGAGTCCCATGCAGCCAAGCTGGAGAAAAGAGCATTAGGAGAAGGAAGGAAAAAACTCATTCATTAGGGCTGGGAGGTGAAGATGGAGGCAGAGATGGAAAACTGGGCTGTTTCCCAACTGGAGCTTTCCCAAGTCAAGGAGAACAGAATGGAGGAGTCTAAGGGAAAGGAAAGCAGTAAGGATCCGAGTGGGGAAGGAAGTTAGAGAGGAGCAAGAGTAAGGAAAGGAGGAAACATCCCACCAGGACAATTCCAGGAGGGATGACCACAGCAGCCCCTCAGTTGGATGCTTCGAGGGAAGAAAATGGTGTAGTCAGGAGGAAAAGTGATAGGAGCAGGCAAAGAGGATTCATACTGATAATGAGACAAACTTGATTTGGGAGATGATGGAGAAAGGAGGATGCGGGGGCCATGCCCAAGGCAAGAGGTTGTTGCCTCAGTATCAAGTTTTCCGTGGATCCTGCACAGAGGCAGCACCACAGCTGGGTGTGGTGGGATGGGCTGGGGCAGAAGGAAATGGGAGAGATGAGAACAAACCTGCTGGAAATGGAGACATTCCAGTGAAAACAGAGAGAAAATGCTGCAGAGAAGCACAGGGAGCTTGGGAAGCTGCACTCATGGAATCATGGAATCACAGAGCAATCTGGGTTGGAAGGGACCTTAAAGATCATCCCATCCACCCCCAGCCATGGGCAGGGACACCTCCCACTTCCAGGTTGCTCCAAGCCCCGTCCAACCTGGCCTTGGACACTTCCAGGGGTGAGGTTGGCGAGGAGTTGCCACGTGCTCCCGACTCCAGGGGCGGGATGTGATGGGCGCTGGGAGCCTCCTTGTCTGCAGCCACACCAAAGGCTCCAGGCTCTGCCTTTGGGAATGGCTGCTACAGCTCCAAGGATTTCGGGGCTCCATGGAGGAATTGCCAGGCTGGAGAGATCCAACCACTCCCTTCTGGAATCTCTGAATCGACAGAGATTTACAGGGGTTGTGCAGGATCTGGAGCTTTGAGCAGAGATGCAGATTTTAGAGCCAGGCACTGCTTCATTTTAAACTCTTAAGCAGCAAACAGAAGTTTATCACCCGCTCCTCCAATCCACCGGGATTTTCCTCCTGCTCCTGGCTCCCTCCATCCCCTCCCACCCCTCTCCCGATTTTGCACCGATTTCCTGCAGCTCCCAAACGTCTCCTGGCTGCCCTGAGCGAGGACGGTCCCGGGGGCAGTGGGAGCTCCAGGGCTCCCAGGCTGATTATGGACATCACACCATTCACAGGCTGACAGCGCAGCCTCACAGGCAATTATCGGGAACGGGAGCTGGGATTGGAAAAACCCGCAGGGCACCTCCACCTGGAGAGGAGAGCGAAAAATGGTGTGTGAGAGTTCCGAGTGTGCCGGGAGTGGGAGGAGGAACAGCCCGGGATGGGGAGTGCGGGGCACGGGAAGGAGAGGGATGGCTGGATGGGAAGGAATGGGATTGCTGGATGGGAAGGAGAGGGATTGCTGGCACAGGAAGGAATGGGATTGCTGGCACAGGAAGGAATGGGATTGCTGGATGGGAAGGAGAGGGATTGCTGACCTGGAGCACTGTATACAGGGAAAACCTCCTCACCCCAAATCACAAAGACAAGACTGAACTCGGGCCCAAGAAGCTCCTCCCTGACCATGGTTAAAAAAAAAATCAACATTCAGGTTTTTACTGTTCATGACCTTTCAAGCGTAATGAGCCAGACCAACACTAATTTATCTAATTAACATCCTTGGGTTCTCCTTCTGGCTCTGAGACATCACCTGGCTTTCTTTGAAGGGACAGAGCTCCAACCTCCACTGGCTTGTCCAGAGCCAGGATTTAGGGTCAGGGAGCAAGAAGGCACTTCCTGAAGGAAAAACCTTTTGGAAGAGCTGCTTTAAACACTCTCATGCAGAGCAGCAGTGAGTCCAAGGTGGGTCATTAGGGGCTGGCAGCACCAAACGTTAATGGCATTAATCACCCGGTTTTATCCCAGGTTCCCGGTGAGGTGAAGCAAAGGCAAGACCCAAGTGCTGAGCAGGTGCATTTGCAGTGCAGAGATCAACCCCAACCACCCAGCCTGGCTGGCAGCCATGGTTACGTGACACTGCTTCTCCCTCTCACCCAAAAGAAGACAAAACACCTACTTTTGTCAGAATTTAGCTCAGGTTGCTAAGTGAGAACAAAATATTTATTTGTCTCTGTGCTGACAAGACCCTAAATCCCAAACTTGCACTTCAAAAAAAAACCTTGTTAGAAGTTACAAACCTCGGCCTGTTTGGAAGGGGAAGGAGGGAGCCTGGAAATTGGGGCAAACCCCCAAATCCCTCCACATCAGAGGGGCCTGACCTCACACGCCTGGTTTGGCTCCCCTTTCCTGGCGGGCAGAACTGAAGCCCTGTCACAGAGGGAGCTCCGTGTCACCACGGCTGTCACAGAGCTGTTCCCCGGTTGGGTTACAGCCACTATGGACACCCAACAGGCTCTGTGCCCCTGCCAGGCCTCCTGAGGGCTCCGCTGGGCAGGGCAGGGCAGTGCCAGCAGCACTGACGGCCACAGCCCCTCCAGGGCACACGGAGAGGACACCACAAGGACAAGGAGGCCCTGACCCCAGCACGGAGCTGAGCCGCAGCCCCCGGCTCCGGAGAAACGTGGCCAGAAGGTGCTGGCAGGGAGAGAAGCCCCTTGGAGAGCCCCCACAAGGTCCTCAGCAGCACAAGGAGCAAGATTTGGAGCTGGTCTGGGCAGGACTTGAAGCTGTGATCATGGACATGGAAAAGCTGAGGGATAAAGCTCCGATCTCAGCGGAGACCCAGGGCAGGGACGTGAGAGGCTGCAAGGAGAAGGCACAGAGGAACCCAAAGAGTGACCCCAGGGCTCCAGGGCAGGCGGCCCCTGTGTTAACACCACCAGCCACCAATCTGAAGGCCTCAGCACCAGTGGCAACCCAGGAAACAGGGAATGGCTGCTCATGGTCCTTGTCTGGGGCTGATTTCATTTTCAGGCCTTTCAGCACGGCCCCAAAAGTCACTTCTGACCCCAAACTGAAGTTTGAGCCTAAGGCCAAAATCCTGAAGAGCTGAGTCAGAACCAAAAGGGATCAGCAACACCACAGCAAATGGAGTTTGGGTCTGAAATTAAGGATCAGAGAATCCTGGAATGCTTTGGGTTGGAAGGGACCTCAAAGCCCATCCCATTCCACCCCTGCCATGGGCAGGGACAGCTCCCACCATCCCAGGGTGCTCCAAGTCCTATCCAGCCTGGCCTTGGACACTTCCAGGGATCCAGGGGCAGCCACAATTTCCCTGGGCAAAAGAAACCTACGTACAAATATGAATAATAATACTATTAATAATTATTATATATTTAACATTATATTATATAAAAACCAGTTATTACCAATAAAATTGGCTTCATGTCACTTTTTTAACCTTTTAAAAGTGTGAGAAATAGCAGAGTAAGGGTGTGTGTGTCAGCTGGAAAGAGTTTCTGTCTAATTACAAACCCCCCGATCTGTACAGCTCTTGGCACTAGAATATTGGGGGAATTAAAAATTCCAAACATTTAAAACACACTCGGTCTTTCTCAAGTCTTTTTACTTTTCCCTGCCTTTGTTTGCCTTGTTTAGGAAAACCAGCTGGGATTAATTGCACTTCAGACAGCACCAGCATGAACAGCAGCCAGATATCAGAAAATAAAGCCTAATCCCAGGAATCCACTCAACTGTTTGGGGAAAAAGAATAACATTATTGCTCAGTGTTCAGAACAGCAGCAAAATGAGGGATCAAAAGAAAAGGCAGGAAAGAGGCTGGTGGAGGGAGAGGGGCATCAAAATAAACTACAAACACTAAAGGAGCAACAAGTATTTTAGAGGGTGCCCAGAGCAGCTGCCCCTGGATCCCTGGGAGTGTCCCAGGCCGGGCTGGAGCACCCTGGGATGGTGGGAGCTGTCCCTGCCCACAGCAGGGGTGGGATGGCTGGGATTTAAGGTCCTTCCAACCCAAACCATCCCACGACTCCCTGCTGTGACCTGAACACCGTTTGCAGCTTGACAGAATTCCCCAGGGGAAGGATGTAATTCCAAGCACTGCGGACCAAGGTGCCAGCCCACCAGGAGAAGGTTCCAGAATCCTGCCTCTCCTCAGCTGCCACACCACGGCCCTGCAGCCCCCAGGTCTCCACTTTGGCCGTGGTCAGTTCACCCCCAGTTAATGCACGAGGGGAGAACCTGAGCCCACAGAGCAGCAAAGCCACAGAGCAGGCGCTGCTGGAATTCTGGCTCTGCTGGAAAGCTTGGCATGCGTGGACAGCCACCTCAGGTTACATTTTGTGCTTATCAGGAGTGAATTGTGTCCATGAAAAGATCAAGCATGCTGGGCAATCCACACAACATCCCCCAAGCAGTCCCTTACTCATGAAATCCAGAGATATAAAGAGTTACCCACTGCTATTGAGACAGCACTTATGACAGCTCCCAAGTAGCCCTGGATGAACTTGGATGTCGGAGAAGGCTTTGGAAAGAAAAACAAAACACATTTTTAATAAACACACTTCTGGTTATTAATATGCAACCCATTTTTGGGGGTTTGTTTGGTTTTGTTTGGGGTTTATTTGTTTTAAAGCAGAGACAGGTTTCATTTTGTCATATTGTTCTGTGACACATGGTCTGTCATCTAGAGAGGCAAAAGGCAGGGAAATTGTGGCCTCCTGAGCAAGGTTAAAGGGAATGGAAAATTAATTGGCATCAGAAAATTATAATAATAGCAGCTCAAGGGGAGGATGTGAATGAAATTCAGCAAATGGTACCAAATTAGCATTTCTACCCTCTAGTGCTGAACCCCAAACTCGCCACAGTCAATATTTTGTCTTTGAAATGTTCTCTGAAGGAGCTGGATGGTTTCCAGCTCAGCTTCCCACATCCTGACATGGGATGAATGAAGGCTGAAGGGAAGGAAGGGAGCAGGCACAGCCCCACCACCTCCCAGGCACAGCCCCTCCACTTCCCACTGCTGGCAGCACGTACAAAACCCTTGGGAGTCGGCAGTGGGATCTGGGAAACCCAGGGACCATTCTGCTGCGTGCTGCCTTAGATCCCAACCAAACCACTTCCCACCAGTGGGAACCAGGGACCGGTTCAGCTCCGAGGCACCGGGCACCATCCCTGTGCCTC
>WBMZ01009829.1:0-97485 GCA_013400975.1 Atrichornis clamosus | reverse complement strand
CTCTCCCCAGCACGGTCCATCCCAGTAGTTTTGCCACTTCCCTTTCCTTGCTAGCAAGGAAAAAGGGAACATGTTCTTCCCTTCTTTCCCTTGCTCCAGGACACTCTGGCTCTCCCAGTGTCCAGCCAGCAGTGCCCATCCCTGGACAGCACCCAGGTCACCAGTGCCAAAGCAGCCGCAGGTCAGATTTATGTACAAGGAATGCCAGGCTGAGAGTGAGCTGGGCTGTGCTGTGACACTGTGGCATCTGGGACACCAGATTCCAAGGCCTATTCATCCTTTGTTCCTTCTGCATTCAAATTCTGTGGAAGATAAAGAGCTGAAGAAGTTCATGACTTACATTCCTAGACCGATAAGCTTGTTTCCAACTAACCTTTACAAGTCTCCAGCTGAAACTGTAGTATGCCTAAAACTTTGAAGGTTAAAAAAGTGTGAAAGTGCTTGACCTTGGTCATTGCTTCTCCTAGTAGCAACAGAAGGACTAAATTCAATCTATTTTTTCACCATATTTTATAATGTATTTCAAAAAGAGCCTTGCAGCAGAAGAAATATGAAAAACAAATGAAGAAGAGAAAGTTAGATTTCCCTGTCCTTGAGGAGATAAAATTCAGCAAAGCCAAAGTGACCCTGGTTAAACTACTGGATAATAAATGGATAAGCCTTTCTCCCCAGCCTCCCTGAAAACTTAAGACTCATTCCTAACAGCATTTTTCATTTGCTTCCAAAAGCTGCCCAAGCTGAATTCACTGAGGTTTTTCTGCAACTGACTGATTTCACCTGGAGAGAGATGACAAATAAGAGTCCGTCAAAGAGTCCAAAAATCACATTCCTAATCAGGCTACATTACTGCTGACCCAATCCCATTTCAATTCTGCCCACATAAAATAGAGCTGCAACAAAGACTCCCAGTGTGATAATCGCTATTAGACATTAATTATTAGCTATTTCCATTTTGCAGTGTTTTGCAGTGACAAGCATTCACCCAGCCAGCAATTAAATCACTTGCAGAAAACCAGTTTGTAAGAGATAAACCAGTTTAAACAGATCCCCAGGCAATGTGTGTCTGATTTGCAAAAACATTGACTGACCCTGAGCTCCAGACACTGTTTTTTCTCACATTGCATCCTGAGATGCCTCGTGCACACTGTCCTTGTCTGTTCCAGCCTTCCATCCTGCATTCCAGCTCCATATTCCCAAGATTGGTGCCTACCACTGCACAGACAGGGAGGGATGGAGTTTTCCTGATTTTCCCCTTATCTCCCCAGCAGTCAGCGACCATCCACGGCAGTTTCGGTACCCTGTTATCTTCTGGAAAGCCATCCACAGGCAATCCCTCACACAAACTGGCTGTGCCCCAGATTCCTGCCTCCAGCAAACCCCCTGTCTGGCTCCGGGGCCTTCCTGGGACCTTCCTGCTCACTCCCTTCTCCCAGGCTGCCGCGAGAGCCTTCGCAGAGGGCTTCAAGCACCAGTGACAGTGACAGTTCAGTGACACTTCTTACAGACTGGGGTGCCTGGTACAAGAACTTCAGGAGCAAACAAGGCAGTTTGGATGAATCACTGGAGAGCAGTACCATGAGACTTACATTTCAGACTCCACTTCAGGCATAATTCCTCTGGTATTCACTGGAGTATTTTAGCTGTGATGAACACATGTGGCATTAATAAGAAACACAACCGACTGTAACAAGAGTCCCACTGCTGTCAGTGCAGCTCAGGAGAGTAAATAGAAAACAGTTATTTGTAGGAACACTAAATCATAACGAGAGTATTCAAGAGCCTGTGACAGAGAAGTCTGCCCAGTTTATCACTGGACTTGGAGTTGATATGAGCCCTCAGGCAAAGACAAATAAACCTGCTGGCTGGGAGCCGACAGGTGTGGATCAGCCTGTACGGTCCGTGTGTCCAGAGGTTGGGAGGACTGCCAGGGAAGCCACGGGCTGACTCCTGGGGCCAGCGCTGGCCCGGCATGAACCTGAGTTCCTGGTCAGGCTCCAGCTTGTGCAGGACACTGGGTGCTGCTGCAGGAGTCACTCCTGAGGGAGCGGCTGGGGATGCAGGGAAAGCAGAGTCCGTTAGCTATGGAAGAGCCAAGTGTGGGACAGCCAACACCAGACTACTCCTGCCTGCTCCAGAGCCAACAGCTCTGGGACAAATACCTGTGAACTCAGTTTTCCTTCCTATCCAGAAACCACGGACTTTGTGTTTTCAGCTGTACACACAGACACATGGATGTGTGTATATCCACAGGGGTGTGTGTATATCCACGTGGACATCCTCACCCAGGGGATTTGCTGGAGGGTATGCTACTACAAAAGAGATTATAAATGTCTAACCAGGTAAAAAAAATCGTAGTGTCTGACTCCTGTGGTCATTCACATATCATGAGTGATCAATATAACCAAAATCATTATGCAAAACAATGGAACCGGCGGCCACGGGCACAGCCCCAGAGGCTCTGGAGCAGGAGGCAATGCCAGTGCTCGCCCCTCCGGGCAGGGGAAGGTCAGAGGGTGCCAAGGTTGGCCACGCACAGTTACTGCTGGAATTTCAACGTACAGAACCTTATGTAAGTTAAAAAACCTTTTTCAACAGGACTTGTGTGTCTGGCTGGAGTGGGCACAAGGGCTCTTTTTGTTAAGGAAACATTGCCCAGAGCAGCTGTGGCTGCCCCATCCCTGGAAGTGTCCCAGTGTTGGACGGGGCTTGGAGCACCCTGGGATAGTGGAAGGTGTCCCCGCCCGTGGCAGGAGTGGCACTGGATGGGCTTTAAGGTTCCTTCCAACCCAAACCATTCTGTGATTCTTAGGGAAAATAAGAGTATGAGAGAATGACTGTGAGCATCTACTGTTAAAATATTCACGTTTGTTCTATATGTTGCTGACAGAGCCATCTTCGTTGTATCAAAAAGCAGCAAACCAGCCCTTTGATAGGAACTGGACCCACAAGAGCAGCAGCAGAACTTCAGAGAAAGAGTGAGCTTGAAGGAAGGCTCCAAGATGTTTGTAAGGAGAACAGAGGAGCTGCCATCTATAAAGAGGCACGGATGTGAACAATGGAACTGACATACTTGCTCCAAATTTGCAGTACTGATCAAAGGGTTGGCATGGAAAAACATCCCAGAATTTCTTCTCCCCTGTAAATTAGCAAGCTTCCCTCATTCAGTTGTACTTGACGGTTTGTGGGAAATGCCCTTTATAGCAAATAGGAAGAACACTTAATAAAACTGTCAGAATAATGCTGCCTATCATCTCTTGCCTTCCCTGAGGCTTTAAAAAATGGAAGTGTTTAGCATATATAGATCACTGGAGCATATTAAAACTGAATTTTGGGTTATCTACAGACCTTGGTCTTTAAAGAGTCAGCTGAGAGCCCCTGCACTTTCAATAAAGCCCCCAGGAGCATATTGAAACAAATCTCTGCACCACCCTTTGGAATTCAGTCTGTTCCAAGTCAGGTTGCAAAAGAACCTTCTTATTTTCCTTGTGCCTAGAGAGAGTTCAGTGCAGGGCCAAAGGAGAAATGGTTAGAAATATTGAAAAGGGAGAGGAAATAAAAAAGAAAAAAAAATCTCAGGCGAACAGATCCTAGAAATACTGAAGTTTAAAGCCTGAGAATTGGCAGGCATCCAAGGAACATAGTGGAGAGACAGTGGGGATTGCAAGGAATTGGCAGGCAGACAGCGGGGGAGATGCCAAATAAGAGCTCACAAAGAGTGAAATGAGTCACAACTTAGAGAAGATGTGAGAAAGAAAGCACAGCACAAGGGAGAAGGAGGGAAAGGAGACACGATCCAGGACTTGCAGCTTCAAAATGTTGGACTGAAATAACTGAAAAACTCAATTCTCCAGATTCAGTCCGGGGTGTGGCAGAGAAAGGCAACAGCCCAGGGTGATGTGGCACACAGAAAAGCACTTTCAGGGAATCGGGATAAAGTAACAGTCCAGGGAAAGCAATGGAATCAAAGTCCGGAATCCCTCCTGGGCAGGGGAGCTGCAGGTTTCTGTGGCCACTTCTCTCCCTTATCTCCAGGCTTTGCTATGCAAAGTGAGGCAGGGCTGCAGCGATGCTGCTGGAGGGAGGAGCAGATTTAACAGGAATGCATTCCTTTGCAAGTTCTGTTGGCTTCACTGGAGAGTTCAGAGAAACCTGCGAGTTTAGACTCCATATGAAAGTTGTGCTGCACATGACTCTCAGCCGGTCACAGCTTTATTTCCATCTCTACCTGCCATGGGTGAGGAATAGAGCCTTGCCTGCTGGAGTCCTCGTTTCCAGAGAGCTTTAAATATAAACGCATGTATCACTTATTTTGCAATCTCTGCAGCATTTGCTCTTTGGCTGTGACCTGGACACTCAGGTAGCTCTGTGCTGCCAGCTCATCTGAAATTTTGAGCAACTTCTAGTGAGGTCACCTTCCCTCCCCTGGGCTCTGACCTCTGATCCCCTGTAGCCTGAAGTCACTAGACAAGGATGCATGCTGAATCTTTACCCTGACATAATTTATGCAATTCCTTTATTACTTGTGCTCACTAATTTTGATGACACAGCTAACACAGGCGGTTGTAGTCAGCTCCAGGCAGCACTACACGTGACACAGACACATCCAACACAAACCACTCCGTTCTAATCCCAGCAGCTTCACTACCTTCTCCCTTCACACCCTTTTCCCTTTTGACACCACGGTGTTGTTTTACCACCAACATCTGACATACAAGTACGCCTGAATCACCCTCTGAGCAGCGACTGGGGTGGCTAAGAGTGGCTGGGTGTGGAGGAGGCAGGTGGGCTGGCTCGGGGCTCCCAAAGCCTCAGCTTGCTGAGTTCACAGCTCAGGGTGACAGAGAAGAAAAGCCAGCCCCAGTGGGTGGTGTCAGACTGCTCAGACTTTACAGAGATAACAGCGGGGAGCTGCTGAGGACGAGGAGCACCTGAGCGGTGAGCTCTGCCCTGCCCCGGCTGCACAGTGGCAGCGGGGAGCACGCGCGGGCTCCGGCGGCACATTTACCTGAACCTCAGGGTACTCAGACTAGCGGTGTTTGCACGCAGGAACTCGGGCCAACAGGGCATCTGCAAGCACTGCCAGCGTTTGCTGTCTCCCTTCTCCAGGTGGAACCCCAGCTCTCGCTCTGGTGCCAACCTGAACACACCCGAGGTGCACACTCAGAGCATCCCTTGGGACAGGAAACCCAAAGCTGTTATGGAATAGCCACCAGCTGATATGTGTGGTGCTGTTCCCATTTCATACATCACATAATGAATTTGCTGTACCAAAATCATGAGGAAAAAGGAAATTCTTTGAAGAACATTTTTATAATTAATTTTGCTATTTCAGGGGGAGAAAAGCTCCCTTTTTTTTTTTTACTTTTTCATTTTCTTCGGAAAATATGAAGTGATTTGGAAATTTTACAACATTTTAGAACACTTCAGACTGTAGCAAGCTGTCTACAGGGCTGTTGTGAAGAATAAACAATATCATCAGATACATGTGTTATTCACTGTATGAAACAAAGAGATATCCAGAGATAACTCACCATTTGGCCAAAACCTGTGAGCTAAAACCCTCCACAGAGAGGGGCACGTTGATGTCCTCTTTGCAGCTGGGGCTTTTTCACCCCCAGTATCAGGTCCTGAACCAGGACCTGTCCAGGCTTAAAACTGGTCAAGTGGGGGATCCCACAGTTTCTGGCAGGGTCCAGAATAATTTCCCCAGTTGTGTGACTTTGTTAAGAACTGCATAGAGCAGTATCGTGGAACTTGCCCAAAACCCAAACCAAAGTGACTCCTGGTCCTGTGCCAGACAACAGGCTGGTGAGCTGGGATGGATTTGGGACATCCAGCACCAAACACCTCAGGAGGAGGGAAGCACAGGGCCCTCCAACTCACAACCACAGCTTTAGGAATGGCAAAGCCTCTGGGATTTTTATTGCTTTTGGTGAAAATTAGATAAAGGCAGTAAAGCTCTTAAAAGAACAGAAAGCTCATGGCAGAGTGTGGCCTCACATGTTTATCCCGTGTCTCCAGAAGTTCTCGGAGCATTTGCCATGTGGAAAAGCAAGCCAACCAGCTATTTTTAAACTCACTTGATTCAACACATATGGGCTGAATTCTGTTAGAAATAATGACCTTCTCATGCAGTTTTTGCAAGTGCCACTAGACAGAGCTGTTCATCTGATTTCTAACCCTGGAAATATTTATAAGCCCAGTGATGTGCTAGAAATCCAGGAGGACTTTGTATTACAGACTCCTTCAGAAAAATGGCACTTGCCTGTAACAACTGCCTGGCATGTGCAGCCAGGGTGTAGCTTTTGCACACACTATAAATAATCTCCTCACTGGAGCTGAGAGCTGCATCTGCTGCTGATGAATTCTCTGGTCACTCATCAAGAGCAAATGATAAAGAGATGACAGATGAAAAAAAACCTGTTTTTTCTTGGTTAAACTACAGTGTATGTGTTGAACTTGAAAATAAGGAATCCATGTGGAGATATGAAAGTGTTGTGACAAGTCCCTGACTGTGGAGTTACTGTCAAACACATTTTGCCAGAATTTGGGAAAGGCACAAACCCCAGAATCTTTGGAAAACAGAGCAGTTTTCATTCCAGGTAGGAAACATGCATTCAGACAGTCCTTAAGTGAGTGCCAGTGGTCTGGACTCAATGATTAGGACAAGGCAGGTTGTTCAAATCCAATATTGCAGTTAATCACCAGGTAATGCCTGACTGTGACTGGTGCAGGACTGCCAGGCCCTCCTGCCCAGCCCTTCCCACCAGGTATTGCAGAAATCACCCTGGAAAGTAAATGCTTGGAGCTCTGCCAGTTGATAGCATTCAATTAGCTGCTCTTTTCTGACAAATTTAGGGTAAACCACATTTTCCTTAAAGAAAAGCAAGCCCTCATTTTGGGAGGAAGCAGAGAGAGATCAGCATTAGCGCTGGTTCTCCCAGGCTCACACCCTGATTTGCATCACAGGCAACCCGGAGCAGGAATTTCTGGAATTTCTGCAGCCATAGCTGCAGCATTAATTTCACCTTGTGATTGGAGTTAAACAGCTGTGTAGCCACAGCCAGCTCCAGGCCATCTGCACAGAGCAGGGCTGGTGGAGCATTTTCAAAGGTGTCAGTTCATGTCCCTGCTGCTCTCGGGTGTGGGCGTTCAGGTGCCGTTTCAGTGCCAGGCACAGGGAGTGCTGAAGTGGGTCACGGCCTCTGCCAGGCAGGGGCACGCTAAGGATGTGCAAAGGCCACAACAGGCCTTAAACGGCCTACACATCACCCCTCAGGACCTTAGCTAATGCCTTCGTTGCTTAAAACATGCCTATGGCTCTTTTTTCTCACTTGCTCAGCTAACTCTGACTTTCACAGTTATTTTCTGTCAGTCCTTGCCTTGGTCCCAAACTGGTGTTTCCCGCACTGAGCTGCTCTCCCCCATTACCCTCCCATCACACTACACCGTGTTCAGCAATAACTAGAGGTGAGATACAAGCCCCCAGTCCGACTTGGGGTTCCTTCTCCCCTGCACAATAAGCCTGGCACTGGGTGCGCGGTGTGGTTGTGCTCTGTCAGCCTTACCCTGCCCCAAACCCCAGCCGTGCCCAGCCCGGAGCTGCTGCGCGGGCAGAGCCGGTTCTGAGGGAGCAGCGGATCCGCAGCAGCTCCTGCTCTCTGCCCACTGGGACAGCAGGGCTGAGCTCCTCCTCCTGCCCTGGGCAAAGTGCAGGGCCGCAGCCCAGGCAGCAGCACATTAAACCACAGTAATTTAGTAGTTGCAATTTCCAGCACTAATTATTGCTGTAAAGCTTCTGAGCTCAGTGGCATTTCTTGCATCCGTGGCCTCTCACGTCTTGCAGAATGTTTAGATGAAAGAATTAAGGGATTGGTCATATCCATGTGGAGATTACGAAAAGGAAACTATGATCACTTTGTTAGTTCCTCTGAGGATCTCTGGACATTGGCAAAGGATTAGTCAGGGTTTGGAGATGTATAAGGCAGAAAGAAGCATCAGCAGGTGTATAGGAAAAACCAGAAGAAAGATTCAGACACAGATACACAGCCCAGAGGTTAAGCACCCGTGTTTCACTTCAGTCCAGCTCATTCTCCCCTGGGACAGCTCAGTGGAACTATGCCAGCAATTTAACATTACCTGGTATGCCCAGGACTTGCTTTCCTGAAGTCCAGTTCTGCTGTGGGACTTCAGTGAGGACATGAACTCCTGATCCTTGGATTTCAGTCACAGGGACACACTAGGAAAAGCACAAGAGGAGATTAAATCACCAGCAATATTAATGTTGGCCTCCCATCACTTGGCAGGAGAGAAGACAAAAAGGTTCAAAGAGGACCCAGTTTTCTCCCAAGAGACGAGAATGGAAACTGGGCAAAGCACTGACTATTTTGTAGGGATGCCCTGAACCTCCCCAAACCAGCATCTGAATGCTTTTGAGTACAGGGAGGCAAGAAACCACAGAGCAGTGGAGATGCTAACTGCTCTGAGAGGCAGATTTCACATGGGTGGAAACCAAAGGGTTCTTGAAGGCAGAGCAATGTCATGGGAACAAGCAATTCCTTCTTTTCAGAAGCACCTGCAATGGCTTGGTGGCCCAGAGATTCCCCCACTGCTGCACGAGAGTGTGGTGGGGAAGGCGATCACCAAGCAGAGCAAGAGGCGTCAGGCCGGCCACACGGGTTCCTGGGCATGGAGGCAGCGGGGTGGGTCAGCAGTGAGGCCACTGGAGACCCCGGACAAGGCTCTGGGACAAGGATTCCTTGGGAATATCCTGTTGTCTGTAGGCTGCAGCTTTGGTTTCACCGAGGCTGGCTGGTGGGGGTGCATGCTGCAGATGGAGTGAGACAGCCTGGGATTTGTGAATCTGAAGGGAAAATCAGACGCATCTCGTGGGTGACATGAGGAATGATGACACAAAGGTACCACAGCAAGGACGGTGTCACTGCCCCAGTGACAGCCACTTCTTCTACAAGCTCTGGCTTCAGTTCCTGTGCTCAAGTTGGGTGTTGTTAGTGCTTTTGCTCTTCATAGAGTCATCTACCCCTGTGTGGCCCCTTCTCAAAGCCAGGCAAACAATAAACCCCCAGCAAACACAGTGTGCCCTCATGACCTTTTGGCCTGAATTAGATCATTTAACCCTTGTCTGAATGTGATTCTTGAAAGTATTTAGCAGTCCATGACTTGAGAAGGAGTTCTTGTAAAACCAGCCTCTGTTTTTTAGTGTGCAAGTGTGTTTTTCCAGCAAACACAACATTTTTTGGGCAGGAAATGATGTAAATATTGGCTGACAGTGTCATAGCAGCAAAGCTGTGCAGACACTGGCCGCACTGAGAAGTCTGCTGTGTCTGTGCTAACAGAAGCAGGATAGGGTTCCTCTTCCAGTCCCCCTGCAAGTGGCAGGAGCAAAGCTCCACTGCAACCAGGGAAATCACACCAGAATGGTTGGACAGGGTTGGAACTGCATGTATGGAACGTAAATTGATTTAATTTTGATGTCGTGGTACTTGATGTGATAATGCTCCCTGAAGCTCAAGTCTGAGAAATAGATTTGAGAATATGCTTTGTTTTAGGAAAGTAACACCTCTGACTTAAAAAAAAGAGAAACTCGTGGATTCTTGAGTTGATCAGCATAGAAGATCTTTGGATCAAAGTCAAGTTTAGATGAGGATCCAACCAATGATGTGCTCAAGCTCCAAAGGCTGGACATGTCCTCACCCTGAAGACATTGGAGGGTGGCACTCTGGTGAAGTCAGCAGTGCTTTGGGAACACCCACTCACTTTGGCCAAAGGGCCTGGAGGTCACTGTCCTTCAGGTCAGAGCGAGACCCTTCTCGCTGCGGAGCTGACCCGAGCTGAGCTGAGTTAAAGCACAGCTCAGAGTCGCAGCTCTTCATTTCCGTAACAGTTTTTGGTAAAGGGAAATGTTCCGTGGATCTGTTTCTCAATCCCACCACAAAGTGGCACTGCAGCAGTTGCCATCCACTCCCGAGGAAGGACTGGCGACAGCCAGGTCTGGGTTGCAGAGTCACCACCAAATGCCCTCTGCTCATCCCTACACAAGGTTCACTTCCTTGCACTTGCATGAGCCATTTGGACAGGAGTTTCCTGCCTCATTTTCATGGCCAAAGCCTCTTGCAGTACTTTCTGCTTAGTCCTTCTTCCAACTTCTGGCTAAACTGAACTAATGAAAAGAAAAATGATCTATTTGCTTTAGTGAAACACAAAGTATCAGAGAGTTAAAGGGAAGAAGCTCAGGGAGAAAACCAAAACCAGAAAGAGTCCTTCAAAATCTCAGGCACTTTTTTCCTCTGAAGATGGAATGGTTTGGGCCCACTGAAACTCTTGCAAAGATCTCCATCAATGCTAGCGTCAGATGAAGATTTATATAATTATATAATTTTTATTTATGTAATGACACCTTTGTCCTTATTCATCTCCAGTTTGAAAGCTATAATCGAGTTGTCTGCTGAGAAGAGCTGGCCAGCAGTCCCAGGTTTATTGGCAGTTTTGACCCAATGGCACATCCATAGGGAATTTACCCTCTTCCAGCCATCCTCACAGAGGCCAGCTCCCCTGGCCTGCATGCAGACACACTATGTTGCCACAGCAAGGATTCTCTTTTTGGCTTGGCCCACACACTCCTCTGTTGCCTTCCTTACTACTGGAGAGCTCTTCCTCGAGACTTCTCTTCCTTGAGACTTAACTGTAGCCTTGCTTGGGTAATGATTTGACCTAAGTAGTTATTTCTGCAGAAAAATCAATTAATTGATGAGCCCAATAGACCTGTTCCTTGGCAGGGATTCTGCCAGCCTGGGTGTTCATGTGAAATTCAGGGTCTGTGGAGCCAAGCAAAGCTTAAACCTTCTGCTCTTCACCAACCTCCTTCCACACTGGTTTTCTTTTGGTTAGAGAAGTGGGGAGGGAACTATGGCTCCCAGGAGCCTTGCCTCGTCACTGAACACGCGCTGACTTTTGGACTGTTAAATCCATGGAAACTGCAGTAAACCTGAGCAGCCTCACCCAAGTGCTCCTGTTGGCCCCAGCTGCCTGCCCAGGGCAGACCTTTCTGCTGTAGTTACAGATGGGTGTCACCAGCTAAAATGGTAAAAGTGTTTTAATACATGTAACACTTGAGTTTTCCCTCTTTCTGGCAACGGGCCACAGTTCCCACAAAGTGTCAAGCTGGAGCAGCACAACATGATAGCAGATTCCTCACAAGCCACCATCTACACTAAACTGGTATTATTTATTATCTCTTTTATGAGAGTGATATCTCGATCATCACATTATCCCAGATTAAGTATTACTCTGCTGGGAAAGATATTTCAATTTTTCTTTCATTAGTACATGCACAATGAAAAGAATGGAAAATTTGAGTCAAAATAAGTAACTTTTATTACCTTTAACAAACAAACTCTTTCAAAATGAATCCCACGTTTACTTTCCAGGTTTTTCTTGAGTCAGAACACATCTGACACTCCACTTAGGAATTTCTGGCTTGTGATAAATACAACAATAAAATAACATAGTGCAACTGAGCTGGCACAAGATTTCTAACAGGGCTCTGACCTCTCTGTCAAGCTCATTAAGAAGCTCAGAGAGCCATTGCCTCTGCAGCCCCGGAATCCAGGCAGTGTCACAAACTCTGGGATCCAGCCCATGTCACTAACTCTGGGCTCCAGCCCATGTCACTAACTCTGGGCTCCAGCCCATGTCACTAACTCTGGGCTCCAGCCCATGTCACTAACTCTGGGCTCCAGCCCATGTCACTAACTCTGGGCTCCAGCCCATGTCACTAACTCTGGGCTCCAGCCCATGTCACTAACTCTGGGCTCCAGCCCATGTCACTAACTCTGGGCTCCAGCCCATGTCACTAACTCTGGGCTCCAGCCCATGTCACTAACTCTGGGCTCCAGCCCATGTCACTAACTCTGGGCTCCAGCCCATGTCACTAACTCTGGGCTCCAGCCCATGTCACTAACTCTGGAATCCAGGCAGTGTCACTCCTCTGGGATCCAGGCGGTGTCACTACTCTGGGATCCAGACCAACAGAGCACAGAAAAACTTCCAGACAGTCTGTGCAATTGGAGACAGCAGGGACAGAGCCCCAGGGAGCTCAGGACAGGAGATGAGAAAGGGAAGAGGAGCTTTGGGGAAGCTCTGAGCTGACATCAAAAGCTGCTGTCATTCAGAATACTTCAACGCCATTGGTGTTCACTTAGTTTTTAACTGGAATGAAAAAAGCAATGTTATTTTTGCTTGCTATTGCTTTGTTATTCTTGCCACCTAACTTGATTCTTGGTAATCCTTTTACCACAGCCATCTGCCAATTTTCAGCCAATTACTCAGATGTGCTGAGCCACTCTGGTTGCACCAGAATCTGAATCTGAACCACCTCGCCTGCTTCCCATCCGTCCCAGCAGCGTGTGCCCTTCCCTGTCACTGCTGAACATTTCCAACATCGACCAAAACTGGACAAGGCTTTGCTTTTCATGTATCAAGAATACTTTATTGTTCCATTCTCAGTGATTAAGCAGATCTCAGCATGTATTATTCTGATTTTTTAGCTGAGGTTAAATGTATTTTTAGCTACAATGTATTCTACATTTCTGTAAATGTGCATCCTTTTGCTTTATTTGTTTTCTCCGTATCATTACAGAGGAAGATGTATTTCCAAATCTTTGAAGACTAAAATGAATAGTGGACATTTAAACTCATTTACTGTCCAGGCAGTTAATGAACATGCAGATTCACTCCTAAAGTTCAGGACCAGCTGTATCTCTCTCATTTGGAGGGACAGGATAGGACTTACATCCCCAGAGGAGTGGGAAAGATTTTTTTGTTCATATTTTTGTCACCAGCAGTTGAAGACAGCTGGGAATTGCATGAACCTTCTAAAGGAAACAAAGGGTTTTCTCATGTCAAAACACGGCCCAGACTTCGCTGCTGCTGCAGCCGATGGATTCCACATGAAGGGCCCTTCAGAGCTGGAGTGGTGAGGGCTGTCCTGTGCAGCAGGGCTGACATCTGGGGCTGAGCTGGGAGCAGCCAGCAAACTTATCTTGGAATATCTGTCTGCATTCCTACAGAGCCAGAAAGCACGGACAGCTGTGATCCAGGGAGTCGGGCCTGCGGAGCACACACACTCTCTCACTTTAGCTTTTGGGTTGGAACTGTTTTGGTACAGGGAGGTGCAAAATAGACTGTCTTAGTCCTCGGGCTCCAGTGATATTGGAACAAACCCATCCTCAGCTACATTCCCAGCCCAGCCTGCACAAAGGGGTGCTTGGGCATCCAAAGGGAGCAAGCAGCTCTGGCCCAGCATGTAGGATAAGCTGAATTCATTGGTTATGTCTGGGTGTGTTGTTTCAATGGCGAGTGACTTCTGTTCCAAGCAGTATCCAGAGATGCTGCCTGAGATGGGGAGGTGGCACTAATCCTTAGCAGCCTCCCACCAGCTTTGGCCAGGGAGTTCTGCTCCCAAAAGCATCCCACCCCTGATGAAGCCATTGCTAGCCTTGAGCAAATCGAATGGAGCAGGCAGGAGCACCCAAGAGGCTGAGCAGGAGCTGCTGCCCAGCTTTAATTCAGGATGGGATTATTGATACATCAGGGCTGTCTAAATAGCTCAACAGGCCTAGGGCCACACAAACCTCTCTTGGAACACTCCGAGTCCTTACACAGATGCACATTGTGGGAGCGTCCCTGTTAGAGAGGGAATAAAGGAAACAGAACATGTTTTCCAGCTGGCATATTTAAATGTTCTTCATCTTCCTCTGAGACATGTGCTGGTTACCTTCAGATGACAGATCTCTCCTCCAAATGCTGCTCCAGATAATATAAAGTCATTATATTTACCCTGCCATGAGCCTACACAAGGGAAGTCTTAAAATCCTGTGTCTGCAATCAGGACTTCCTTAAGCGTGTTAACTTTAAATACAGAAACAAGGGACAAAGTTTGAACCTGCTGCCTTAATCTAATGACACCCTTCCCTCCAGAAGCCTCCCAGAGCCCCAGGGGGTGACACCTCAGGGAGCAGCTGGCCGGGTCAGCTGTCTGTGGTCTGCTACTCACAATACCATTGAGAATCAGCTGGCTGCAAAGCCAAGTGCCACACAGGGACCAGATGGCAACCACGTAGCAGACAATTAGGAGTAACACAGACACAGAAAGTTCATGTCCTCAATTGCCAGAGGCTCCCCACATGTTGAAGAGGAGACAGAACAGACCCTATGGCCATTCCACCCATTTTTGATGGAGCTGTGGTGTGGACATGGTGGTTCCTGTGCACAGGGGAACAGCCGGTGCTTTAAGAACCTGCTCTGTGTTCCCCAGGCTCACAAAACTCACATAACTAAACTTTAAATGAGCCTTTCTGAATGGGAAAGGGAAAGGAAAAGCTGTATTTGTCATCAAATTAACATTAATCTCCAAATCCAAACTGCCAACAAAATATTTTGGAGTGACTCTTCAGTGGGGAATGTCCCAGGAGGATGAGGTATTCAGCTTTTAAGGTACACATAAGGCTTTATCATAACAATATCTGGAATAACAATTGCTGTCATGTTGGTCATAAAGAAATGCTAAACAGAGGAGGAGAAGCCCTCTGAATTTCCAGAAGACTTCACCATCTGACTTTTCATTTTTCCACCTATAACATCACGTCCTCAGGAAACACAGATTTTGCAAGCAGCTCATTTTACCAGAGAAACAGCCTGCTACCATGAAATGCACTGTTCATTAAATGTCTCCATCAGTGCTCAGTGAAATCAAAGAACGAATTCCTACTGACTTCAGTGGACAGGATCATGCTCCACAGCCTGATCCAAAGACAACAAAAGCCAAGAGAAGGTGCTTATTGATCTCAGCAGACTTCAGGTCAGGTCAGGTTCTCAACCATTCATCACTGCACATGAGGGAGTTCTGCCATTAAAATGGAAATGAAATACCTTCCCCCTGTATCATCAGGGGGAAGTCATGGCATAATTGATGAAAAGATAAGTCAGAAAAATTGTGTTGTCTTTCAGTGAGGAGGAATGTTATGTTGGAAACCAAAACTCTGACATGAAACGTCCATGAGCAAAGCACTTGAAAAGAAACTCGATATTAATCATATGCCACAGAGAAACAGCAATAAAGACCAACCCCCTCCTTGCTGACTCAGATAGGAAGCTGTGTGAGGATGCCACAGGATTATTTATTTCATGCTTAACTGTCATGATGAGTTGTCACCTAAATAAGCATCTTCTAAGCAACTAACTGTCTCTGCCCTCAACTGCTTTGTGAGAGGAATGGCTGGATAATCAATACCAGACCCAGAGGTATTACAGTGCCAAAGGAACTACAACAGGAAGAATGAAGAGCTAGGGAATGAGCAGGAAAACGGAGCTACACCTCAGCAGTTCACTTTTTCTTATAATGCATCTTCTATAATATTTTATCAAATACAACACGAATTTTAACTTAACCTACAGCTTTGCACAAAGGACCAGTATAATGTAACGTGGACTCTGTCTGACTTAGTCACAAAGGCGGGGACTCTCAAGTCTGCAGCATTTGCCCCTCGACAACACTGTCGTGTTTGCAGCTCCATCTCCACCACTCCCTGGTCACTGATGTCCAGATGACTGGGCCAGCAAATCATGGAGGTCTTGAAAGGAAGCAGCACAGAAAACAAATTTCCCACCAAAATGATTTGATGGAATCTTCACAGAGAAGATTATACTGTGAACTTGTTGTGCTCTTTAATTGCTGCATAGGCAAACCTTTTGTCAACATACTGTCAGATCTGGGGTAGGACTGTGGGAGGCAAACCTGCACTGTGTCAGGCTCAGCCTGTCTCATTTTGGGGTGTTTGCATTCTAACTGGGCCAAAACACACCAGCAGATCCATCACACCAAAAGTCCATGTTCTGATTTATGGCCAGGGGACACAACTCTCCACAAAATCTTACACTGCCCTCTTCATGTAGGGACACATTGACAGAGCCACCAGAGAGAGAGGCAGCAAACCTGCTGCTGAAGCAGCTCTGCCTGACCAGCACAGACCACAGACAAGAGCTCGCAGCTAATGGAGAGGTTCATTAGGGACAGGAACTGGGTTAGATTAATTTCTTCGTTACACTGATTGACTTGGACAGCACATTTCACTAACATTTGCACCGCAGGGAAACATAATTATGATTTCCCTGAGTGACAGGATAAGATGACACAAAACATGTAAAGAAATTTTGGAAGGGCAAATTAGTCCTGTAATTGTTTGATAGTTCCTTTCCAGTGTTACTTGAACTGCTCAATATATAATGAAATGAAGATCTGAAGTTGCATCAATAAACACCATTCACAGAACATTCTTGCACTTCATATGTCACTGTTTCCACTGCTTGCAAATGATAACCTGGAGCTGTAGACGGCTGGTTCTGAGTGTCCCCACCGTGAACTTGGCCTGGGTTTGCTGCCATGGAAATAGTCACCTGCCAAACACTGTCTCAGATGCCCCAGGGCAGCCTTCTGATGTGCTCTGCGCTACCAAAGCTTTTACTCCACTAAGGGCTCTGTGTGTTTGGCTCTGACATTGATTAAAGGCACAACTTTGTCACAGTTAGGCAGCAGAAGGGATTCCTGATCCTTAGAGCTGAAGGTATTTTCTACTGAGTGGCTCAAAGGAGGATGTGACCGAGTGGAGGAGGTTCAGACGTGTCTCCTCACTGCTTTGATTTCCGTCGTAACAAAAGCATTTGTGACTGAGGCAGAGGGATGAAGAGAAACCTAAATGCAGGCAGGATTTAACAGGCTTTGAGGGCACAAACCTGCACACGGTTCTCACTGTGCACCCAGGGGAAGGATGGCTGCAGAGAGCAGCTTTCTACTACAACCCTTGTTCTACACACTTTAAACTCAGTCCATATCATCATCAAAGAGGAGATGAGAGACACTGGTGATGACAAACTCCATGGACTCTTTGTTGTGGCCTGAGCTCTACAGAACAGTGGCTGTTTGGCTTTTCTTTTGGCTGTCGTTCAATTTTAATGCAAAAATGAGAATTTCTTAAAGACAACTACAGAATAATTGATCAGGTTAATGTCTCCAAGGGCAATCCACGCCTGACGGCAGATGTCAGGTCAGAGCGGCCCCAGCTGAGGCAGAACAAAGCCAGCAGAGGTGCCCGGAGGAGGCAGCCATGGCTGAGAGTTCCCCTTGTGCCGACACTGCCCACCTGCTCCCGGATCCAGGGGCGCAGTCGGGGCCCTGGGGAGCCAGGAGAGCCGGGCAGGGCTGGGCAGGGAGCAGCGCCTTCACCCCCCTCCCAGCCGCGCCGCTCAGCCACCCTGTCCTGCTGCAGCACGGGGAATCTGTGCCAGGGCGTGCCAGCATCTCCACAGCCCTGCACACACCTGCCGAGCCGTGCTTCGCTCGCTCTTTGGATGAGAACTTCAGTGCTGCTGCTACAAATCTTCACGCTGGCTTTTGTTAGTTTTACATTTAAGAAGTAAACCACTGTAAAACACACGTGAACCCAGCATGCAGCACCCAGAGTCAGAGCACTTACCTGTGATGGTGATCTTTCTAGATCAATCTGAAATTCTGTATGAACGTAATGAGTTACTTCCAAGTACAGATCTATCTGGATCCTTGGGGCTGACCTCGTGGTCATCATGGACTGCAAGTGATTAACATGAAAACTTCCTAATTCTGCTTTGAGAAGCTATCAGAGGAATAATGTGCTATAGAATATATAACGATTTATTTAGTCTCTCAAGTTCGTCATGTATGTGAGCCAATGGAAGATGGAATAGAAGATTCCATAGTATGAATTGACTAAAAAAATGTAAATTGACCCTATTAGATAGAAAAACAAAATGTAGTGTGATTCTCAGATGAATGTGTGATTCTCATTAATGTTGCTATAATAGAAAGTTAAATCCAGGCAGAGCTAGACAATGACTGGAGAGGGGGATGTGGAGATGAGGCCGAGGTGGAGCTCGCAGCCCTTCCTCCTCCCAGGAAACCACCTCTGGAAGTGAATGTTTTACAGTCAGAACAGGCAGATAATGCACGTGCACCCAATGATTTCTGCCCTCTGAACAGGGACCATTTTCTCTAATCCACAGATTCTCTGCCACCAAAGACTTTTATTTTCTGGCAGATGTTGAACAGATGCTTTTTATTATAAACAGATGGAAAAGATTTTTCAATTACCAGTTATTCAAAGAAACAAAGAGGCCTGTTGCCTAACTTACAGATTAGATTGAAATAATATTTTTGTACATTAAAAAAAAATTACAATAATATTACCAATCTGGATTGTATTAAAATTATCACTCTATTTGTCATGTTTGAAATGTTATCCTTTTACAGTCCAATCCAAGAGACTGGACCTGTCACACGGATCTATGTGGAGTATCTAGAAGTTCCAGATAGATTCCAAAGGTATCCCACCACTCTGATCTACAATTCCAGGTTCTGTGGGAGGGTCTGTGAGGCAGCACAGCCAATAAACTGCCTTTTCAGCACTCTGGCTACAGTAATCAAAATTAATTACATCAAAAAATTTTGAATTTATTTTAATAAGCACTGACTTGAGTATGAAGAAGAGAGAGAGAGGGAGAGGAGAAAAAGCCAGAAAACAATTAGAAAATGTCAGTACCTTGCTGAGATTACCCAATATACTTACAAGGTCACAGTTAAGAAAGCCAGATTTATCCAGTTAGAAAAATTCAAATATTCTAAGTTTTCTTCATGTTGCCTCTTTCGAACATTCTAAATCTCATGACCACATTGGTGTAACATTAAATGAAGCCTTTGTTTGCTCACTAACCTTGGTGATGGAATGGAGAAAGACACTGGCCTTTCTAGCAGCAGCAGCAGTATTTTTATTTTATTTTATCTGCACAATCCCCAAATAGCTCAGTGATTCTACAGAGCTTATCCTACAGCACTGCCTTTTTCAAGCTTCTCCACAGAAAACCTTCCATCTCACAAAATAACCTTCCGACCTGGATAACACTCAGAGAGGATGAAGAACTAAAGCTTGTTCAGAAGCCAAATCAATAATAGGGGATTAATTTTACTTTCAGGATTACCATTCTTTTATCTGTTATTGTTTGGAATATTTTGAAGAGGAGGAAGAAAAGAAGCGGTGCGTTTCCCTGTAACCTCTTCACTAACACTCCTGTTACCATCATTCAGTTATTTCAGTACTGTTGAAGCCCTGTAAGATTCTTTCAGGCATTGAAAATTCTGTGTATTCTCCCTCCCCCCAGTCACTACTGGAAGTAAAAGCTTTGTGTGACCAAAGGAAAATCACAGAAAGGGACCAATCGTTTGGTGCCCGACCATTCCCATCAGTGCCTCCAGCAACCATAGTTGTTTCATTTTCAGCAGATTTCTGTTTCAAATAGTAAAGCAAGAACAGATTTTCCTCTTAATTCCCATTTGATTGCAGAGGAAATTTGTGTCAAAGGGTATTCCTGGAGCTTCAAATGAGCTGTTAGAAATGATGTCTCATAAAGTGTTTAGAAAACAAACAATGTGCATTCTTTGGGATTCTTTGTCAGGGCAGATGCAACAATAGACCTCAGGAAAGACGAGCAGATGTTATTCTGCACACTCTTCATTTCAGAGGCTTTAGAAATTCATGAGGTCTTTTGTAGGTTTTATGAATCTTCTAATAACAGTGCAGCTGTTCCATTCAGAACCCAAGTTGTTCTCAGACTTACTTGCATCTGCAGATGTCAAAGGAATGGCCACATGTGACAGGTTTGCAAGATATTCTGGCCAAAGGCAATCAGGCAGTGCCTGTAAGCTCTGGGTCTTTCCCTCCTCCCATACCCTGGGTTCTGCCATTCCATGGCTCGAATCCTTAGGTAATTCAGTGTTGCATTGCCTCCATCTCTCTGATGTAGAGATCTCAAAGACAATTCAACTTTCTTGGAATATTTCCACTTTCTAGGTCAACACCACTATGATTATTTTCCAATTTTATGAAGATAATGACTAAAGTTATCAACTACAGCACAGAAATTCATGTACTGCCACACACGAGTGTGTTCTCATTACATTCTGGTCAGGCAAGACAAATCACTTTGCAGATGGTTTCACTGGAAAATATGGGTTTGATCAACAATTGCACTGTGCTGATCCTGACTGGATTGCTCAGAGCCAAGCTGTTTTACACCAACCCTCCTCTGACAGAGCCGCCATCCCTTCTGGGTTGTGAATGGCCAGATGGAATATTTCGATTTTTGCTCGTTCCGCATTTTTGTTGGCTCACCTTGCATTCACTTTAAATTCACTGATGGGTTTATTTAGCTCTTTATTCTTCTGCTAATCTTGAAAAGTGTTGCTTAGTCTTACTCATGTAGTAACTGCTGCAGCAAGAGGATAGTCCCCAGAATAAAACCAGACATTTTCAATACTGTGCTTGTCTTCGCTCCAAAAGGCAGAGCAGTGCCTCACAAGCCTCTGTCCCTGATCTACGGCTTGAAAACATCTTTCAGTTGCCTTCAGTGTTCCCTGAATTTGGCCAATCACCTCTGGATGCGAAGCATCAGAGAGTTCATTCATCAAACACAGGAGCCATGAAACAGAATTCCTTTGGAACGTGGTAGTATCAGTTTACCTTAACAACAGTAACATTTACTTAACCAAAAACATTTACAGTTTGCATTCATTGTATTTATTCCTCAAATGGGAACTCTGCCCTTTGTGTTAAGTACTGGCAGGAGTAACGCACAGGTAAGTACTCACTAATAATTGTGAGCTGAGTGCAACAGTCCTGAACACATAGAGAGATGGAAGGAGATGTGCAATTTAGTTAACAGGAGAAGCTGCTTTCAGAAAAATGCTGTGAGGTGAAGCAGGCTTGGTTTTGCCTGAAAGATGAAATGACAGTGCTTCACTTGGAATAAGAGCAGAATTAGCACTGTAATTACTGGTCTGTGGCAGCACTGAAGTCTGCAGAGAGCATCAAATTTGGGACGGGGTTAGCTCCTCCAAGGTGATCTCAGTTCAAAGGAGGGGCAGACCTTAAGGGTAAAATGTGTCACAGAGCAATTAAGATAGTGGTTGGGCACGTCCTGACAGAATTTGCATGTACAGACGAACGCACCGAGTCAGCGAGCGAGAAATCTCACCCTGGATTTTCCCAGCAACCTTACTGTTTCTGAAATTAAAAACCAGGCCAGCAAAGTGCAAAAAGGAAGCCCTGGTTCCTGTGCCTCCCAGAGAAGGAAGCTCGGACAGCCTGATGATTAAAAATAGAAGAAAAAAGTAGAACAACAGAAAAAGAACATGAGCTGGCACTTCACCTGGGGCCTGATCAAAGAGCTGAACTGAGTCTGGGGGCTATCAGAGGGCAGATTCCCACTCTTCCTTCCTTCCTGCCTCCCGGTGAGTCAGAGATGATTCCCACCCCATGGCACTGCAGCTGACACTCTCCCACTTTGCTGTCCCATGGCGGGGTTGTTTTTGCTGTAGTGATTTCTCAATTAAATCTCAGGAAAAGCCAAGCTGCCCTGCAGGGAGGTGACGCTGCAGGTCACAGCCACCCCTGTGCAGCCACGGCTCTGCTTTCAGCTTGTCACAAAGATCCCTGTGCAGAGTCCACCGAGGACACAATGTCCCAACAACCACCACAGCCACAGAGATCCAGAGGAAATGTGAGAAAAGAATGAGAGGAAATCTGACACCTAATACTTCCTATTTTCCTAGATCTTCTACGCAGAGGAGCAAGCTGCCAGGTGGCATGTTGGACTGTATTCCCAGCTGGGAAGGGACTGACATGCTGCTATCTTGTGTTTCCCTGAATCCCGACAGATACTAGCTGAAATGGAAACTATTCTGATTAACATTCACTTCATGATTACAGAATATAAGAAAACAGCTTTTCTTTCTCCTCTAAAGACAGTGCCTGCTCGTTAGAGTTTGGGATGTCCATATGTTTTCCAAACTCAGGCTGCAGCCCTGCATATGGAATTGCTGGTAATAGTTTTTGCATCTAATTATTTGAAGATATTTAGGCTAATAAAGAAATTAGTTTGAAGAGACTGCCAGAGATATCCGACTGTCACTGAGGTGGGAGATGAACAGCTGAGCAGGTCCCATGTAGAGACTAGGAATTTGAGGAATGAGTTTTCAGTGCTCAGAAACTTTGTGCACTTCTGGGCCCCTTTCCTTTACGTGCCACCATCACCCAATACTCTGCAGCATTTGGAGCTGACAAAGTAAATACTGAGCTTTCTATTAAATCCTGTAGTGAAGGAATGCTTCCAGAGCTCAGGATGAGCAGGAATGGGAGGCAGAGCTGGTGGCCTCCTGGAGACCTACACTTGCTCTCTGCCTCCTCGGCCCTGAGGTGGACACACTCCTCTCTGTAGCTGCTTCTTCCAGACACTCCAAGAAGTTCAGTGCTTGAAAAGATAATGGTACTAGAGAAGCTGAGACTCTATTTCTTCAAATACACTGCAAAATACCTCAAAGGCATTCCTCTCTGGATGAAGAATGGGACCCAGCCCGGATGAATTTGTTATGTGTGTGCAACTCTTGAATTTGCAATATAATCTAAAGGAAAATCTGAAGACATCTCCAGGCAATAAGAGGACACTGTTCCATAAAACAGGTTGGCAGTGTTTCAGTGATAATATAAGGAGATAATATCACCAAGAGGTTACACACTCAGTGTCTGACCCAAGTGAAAGTGCCAGTAATCAATGTGAACACCACAGGCAGAAAGCTGTCAGCCAATCTATAACCAAAACAAGCAGCAACTACATCAGGCTACTTTTAAAATACCAGAGCCTTATGAAAGCAATGTCCCAAATCTCAAACCAGTGAAAAAGAACTGCCCAGCTGGGACAGTTCAGCGTCCTGCAGCTACGGCAGGCGAGCACTGGCCAGAGCTCTGGCACAGTGACTGCCCTGCAGTCCCTTCTTACCAGAGACAGATGCTACCGCTGCCTGCCTGGGGGAAGCAGGACAAGAAAAAAGGGACATTAGGAATCTCAAAAATATCTTCACATACATTAAAAAACCCCCAGGAAACACTACCTTTATGCTTTCAATGTTTTTTTTTTCTTTCTAAGAATTAAACCCTCAATATACTAATGAAAGCCCTGGAAATATTTGTAGCTTCAAAGGGCTTTGTCCTGACTTTATTTTGGTGTAATAAGTACTGGCAAAGCTACTCTATAATTTTGATTTAAAAAATAATCTATAAATAAACAAGTGTGGTGGATGAAGTAAAACTGTGTTTCCAGCAGAGGCATATGCTCAACCACAGAATAATAAAGAAACAAAAGACTTGATCCAGAACTTTCCAAAACCTGTTGTTATTGTGCCTAGGGGATTCAGCTGCTGGCTCCCAGTCCTCTTCCCTTTGCAGCCAGCTCCAGAGGAACTCCCCTCTCCACTGCAATCCAACCCAGATTGACTGGTTTTTGGAAGGAACTTATTTTTATCGTTCCCTTTCATTTCAGGCACTTCCCCAATCCCAGACTCGCTGTCTCTCCCAGCTGGCCCCCGAGGAAGGCCTGTCCTGCCTGGGCTGGGCACAGTCTCTGCCCGGGATGGCAGCCACAGCTGCTGTTCCACGCACTATTTTTAGATTCAACATTTTCTTGGGAAAACGCCTGAAGGATTCATTAAGGCGGCTTTTCCTCTCTGATCCACATCGGATACAGTCGGAATGGGTATCCTCAGAGAGTAGGGCTCCATCCAGTGTCTGCTGGATGAGTTACTGAAAGCTCTGCTTACATTTATGAATTAAACCGCAGAGCCTGTGCTCCCACTCCAAAGGAAAGTCATACTCTTCAGTAGCAGAACCAGGAGTAACAACTGGAACAGAATTCTCAGCACAAGTCTCAGCTGGTTTGCCTGACAGGCAAACATCCTGGGATGATCCCAGCCTTTCCAGGCCTGCTCCCATTCAGACAAGGCTGGAGAGATAATGTGATGCTGTTAGGAGCAGTAAGTGATCAGACATTTCCAAGGTAAGCCTTTCACAGACTGCAGTGACATTCTTGGATTTCAATGGTTGGATTAGTTTTGGCAAAAGATGCCTTTTGAGTTTATCAGTCCCGGGATTTTACCCTGTTGCTTTAAACAAGGGAGTTCAAGCGTAAGGACGTGCACAGCATTAAGCACAGCCTCCAGGTTCCTACCTTCCCACAAAAAATACTCTTTGGTGTTTGGTATCTAAAAGCTTCTTTCTGGACTGGATACTGGGATGTTCTAAACCACACACCAATGCAATCATGTATGTCCCAGTCTGTGAAAACGCTGCTGTCAACAGAATAAAAGTGGATAAGAGTATATATCTACATGAAAAGTTGTCCTTTAGTCTTAGTTCCACCCTGTAAAATGTAGGTTGCATCTTAAGCTGTTCTGTGCTGTTGGAATAGGTGAAAGGAAGCTCCTTTGTACTCCTCATCTCTCATGCACGGAGCATTAGCACGTACAATTAGGCGTGACATTTGGGTAAATATTGCTCCTGTTAACAGCCAAAGCGCCCAGGAGACAGCGATCAGTGAGCAGGGAAAGGAAGGGGAACAAAGCCCTGCTGAGGCAGAGTTTTGTGCTGGCAAAAGAAACACATAAGTCTGTGAGATTATCATTTTTACCTCCACCCAAACTAAACTCCTGATATGTTGTCAGTTATACTTATTCACTTTCTGTGAATATTATTCTTAATATTCAGCGTTAACCTGAATTCGCAGGCATCTCATAAAAACCCAACTACTTCCTAATTTTAATATCTTGAATTTCTTACTTTATATGTATAAAATACTCATATTCACCAATTTTATTTAACACTGAACAGTTCAATACTAAACAGGGCCTGAGAATGGGAATGTTCCTGTTAAAAGTAGGCACGGAGCCAAAACAAAAATGCAAAACTAGTACTGTATCAATAGATTTGCTGCTGGCACCATTTTGGTTTCAAGGTTGTGAACTCTGCCAAGATCATTCCATCACCAAGGGTTGGGCTGTAATCCCTTCATGCTGGATGGGAATTCACACCCTGGGGATTTTCTGCCGTTAATTACAGCTGGGTTACTCACAGCACCAAGGCTCCGGGCAGTGGCTGTGCTCAGATCTAGGTGACTGGGCTCGGCTCTAAGGTCTTTTTAAAGAACAAAAGGTACAGGTTGCCATCAAGTCCAAACTGTAAACTGCTTTAGTTTATCTTTAAAAGTGACACAAAGAAAGAATACTTTATCTGCACATTAAGAAAATGTCCAAACGTTTCCCAGAGGTATCCAAATTACCCTGTGTGTGAATGATCTGCTGCTTGGATGGCTCAGGGCAGAGAGCACTTCAGGAAGGGACGTGACCTGCTCTAGGTCAGGGTGGGAGTAAGGGACAAGGGGCACCACTAGAGACAACCGTGGGGTCAAAAAGAGGAGCAGAGAGTCCAGCGTTGGGTTATGCTGTGGATGATTCCACACTTGAGAGACTGAACTTCCTTAAAACACAGCTAATGAAGGAAAGCAAAACTAGGTGTCACAACTGCCTGTTACCCAGAACATTTTTCTTTTGCTCCTTCTGGTGCTCATCTGGACAAGGGGCTGAGCTATTTTTTTGTTTTGTGGCCTCCAGATGTTTTTGGGTAAGTTTTGAACATTCCATATTACAGTATTTTAAATAAAACTTCTTGGTGGCTGCTGATGATTAACAGTGTGTAAACACAGCAAATCAGTATATACTGGGCTTTCATTTTTCATTCTGGTCACTCTGGCTTAAACTTTGCTTTTACCTTTGTTTTCATCAGTTAAGAATTTAATTTTCTTTCTATTCATAAAAGTGGGCTTCAGTACCACCACCACCTTCAGCTCCAGTTGCTGAGATTTCACTGCATGCACAGTCCTTCAGTGTGAGCCCTGACCATCATTCCCAGCCATCAACACCATTCCCAACCATCATCCTCAGTCTTCATTCCCAGACATCATCCCTGCAATTGGCAAAGCTGGGCTGTGAAAACTTTTAACTAACTCCTTCATTCCAAATGCAGACTTCACTCTGACCCTAACAGCAGTACCACAACCACATACTGATTTTCATTTATAATGGAAGGAGAAAATTACCTAAATGAAAAAAAATACATCTTTGTAAAATTTTATTTCCTTCTCCCTTACTCCCTTCCCAATTAAATCTAAGCACATTAGCGTTAACAGAGAAGGCCTGGTGTCAGAACATGTCAATATATATTATCACATTCTAAACTGTAGGTGTTGAAAGTCATAAGTGTTTTCCTGTTAAACCTGGCCTTTTGGATGTGGGGACAATGAGCACTGCGAGCTGGTCACACCATCAGTTCATGTCAGGGCTGAGGACACTGGGGACGAACCTCCCTGGGAAGTGCACGTGCATTTTCTGGGATCCTTCACCAGAGACTCTTAAGAAACCTGACCTGTCATGCAAGAAGATGAAATGTAAAAAGTTTATAACTCTTGCTTTTCATTTTAGAGAAAACTGTTCTCTAAGGGTGGAAGCAAACAGAGTTCTTTTCTTTCAGAGAAGTTGTTCCTACCAGCTTGCACACTGCAGAATCCTTAATGGCCATTTGATGGACTTGCAACAGTGAATGAGTTTAGGATCAAGACATAATTTCATTTTGTACTGAACTACTGATTATCGTGGGATTTCACAGGTGTCTTGAAATTTTTCCAAGCTCTCAGAGTGGGACTAAAAGCCACATTTTCTGCAAACACCTGAAGAAGTTCTTGCTGAGTTCCACCAAGCTGCCACGGGTAAGATGAACTCAGCCGGTGTGTCTCCGTTTCGAAACTCGCATGTGCAAACCTTGTCCATGGCACAGCTCCAGCACCATCTGCTCCCATGCCTCCAGAGCACAGGCAGCGAGGAGCTCTGACAACTGAGGCTGGAACATACGGAGTGCTTATAGCACAGAGTCACTGCACACAAGTAGGCCTTGAAGGAGGGTGAGATGGTTTGCACTGTCCTTTCACATTCATTTTAGTATTTTCTGCTGTTTCGGTTGAGTACATTGGCTGTTGAATTTAAAAATCAGCAAAAAGAAAAGAAATCCTCGACATCTCTCTTAAAAACCAACACACAGGTTTGCAAGTTTCCACTTCGTGTGGAAAAAGACAGGGTAACAAACCCCCTATTTTTAATGCTTGAATATGTACTTCCAAATTATTTTGGCACGGGAAATCATTTGAAGAGTTACAGAACATTTGGATTGTGCAGAATGGAGCTCCTCTGCCCTAGCTGTGGCTCTGCAGGTAGCAGAGGGAAGGGATGGACTGTCCCTGCATGGTCCCTGTGCTGTGCAGCCCCTGACTCCCACCATGGAGATCTCTGCTGTGCACAGGAGGGAGCTCCAGAGTCACCCCTTGGGCAAGGCAAGGCCAGCAGAGCTACTCATGCTCCTGTGGGAGCTGCCAGAGACATAAACAACAAATAAAGCACTCCCTGTCCCTTATCATGGGCCCAACTCACGAGCCCAGCCCTGCCCTTCCAGACGAGAGCCACGGGTTGGGAAGGATGGATGGTGCACGACAAATTACAGTTCTGCCTTGCTTGGCACCCTGCTGAAAGCCACGTTTGTTCTGGAACAACCACTGAAATACCAAGTTTAAGGTCATGAGAGTGGGAGAATGCACTTCATGTGAGAGAGATCCATTCTATTCACTCTTTCAGAGCTTCTTCCACAGCGTTTATTGACCGTGACAAAAACATTGCTTGGATTCTCCTGGAAAACATATGACTTCCAATAGTAAAAAGGTTGTTTAAAGAAAAGTGTTATTTCTACAGTGGCCCTCCGTTGTCATAGATGGCGATTTCACAACCCAGAAGCAAGGAAAGACAGCCAGCAGCTCTGCAGGCAGTGTGGCCAGCCCAGGGCAGATGTGGCACCTCTGTGAGCACCTGAGGGCTCATTCTCTCCACCAAACTTCTGTACCTGGCACACAGAGCTGCACTCCAAACAGCGTGTGGGACCTGTTCTAGCATGGATTTAGATACAAAAACAGCGAGAAAGTTGCGTATATGAACTACCTGTGTGTCTGCTCACTACTTTTGAGTTTAGCCAAACCTATTGGGAACAGGGAGCAGTGAAAAACCTGTCAGTATTCACAGGCTTCTGGAACAGCTCCATTCTTTAATCATTTCTATGCTCCAAGCAAGCAAGAAAGGACAAATGAACAGTTCTGACAACATACTGACTGACAACGTGTTAACATTCTTAAAGCACTCCAAGGGCGCTTTCCAAATAGGCTTTGGAAGGTGAAAGAAATGAACAGAATGTGGTGTGTGCAGCCAGAAGTACCGTGTGATGGCAGCTTCAGCGATTCTTCTGCAGTACTGAACATTCTTTGATTTGCAGAAACTCAAACAATCTGTCTCTGAAGAAATAGCTCCAGGATGTTGCGACAGGAAGGAAATGTACTGTGTAAATGCTGGAGCATCCCCTGGAACTGAGAGATGCTGTGGCTAAGGAAAACTGCTTAGGAAACATTTCAGTAATACACGTGTCTAAAGAACAGGATCTATATGCTCTGAAACACAGAAAACTGGTAAAGTTGAAATTACAACAAGGCATACATCTGCCCCCTGTATCCTGCAAAGTCACCTGATGTAACTCTATTTGCAGTGTGAGCTGGTGGAGATGATGTAGCAAAGTACCACCATAAACAGGCCCTTCACTGTGCCCCAACATTAATTTTTATGTTTAATCCACCAGCACTGAATTCCGGGAATAACATCTCCCAGGGACTGCCCAGGTTACCTACTACAGCAGAGCAGAGCAGGAAGGAGCAAAGAGCAAGTGCTCCATGAGCAGTTCCGTGGCTTGCCAAGACCAGTCCTCTCTCCATTCCAAGCAAGGAGCAAAAATAAATGCACTTGGAAACTCAATTTGACAGCTGTGAGCGCTGCTCTGCGAACTCTGGAATGGGACCATTTTGACTGTCCCCAAGGAAAATCCTGAGTTTCTTGTAGGTGTTGAACTATAAATGTTGAAGCTTCATTGAGCAATGGTGTCCAATGAAATAGGAATTTATCCACTCTAGGCAGCAGCCAAAGCCTATAATTTTTCCTCAGCAAATTCCCTATTGATAGCACTCACAAGAGCTTTCCCATGTCGATATTTTTGACAATGCTGCTTCTATTATCAGAATAACAAATGCACCCATTTTTGCTATTGTGAGTGTTGCAACTACAAATTTATTCTGTCTATTAAACTGTCAGTAACTTTTCACTGAAAGTGTTCTCATCTTCTGGAATCTGGCTGCCTTCCTCTGAGTTGAGAAATGAGGGAAAATGATCCATTCAAACTCCCTGAAATCACTAACTTGGTGAAAAGTTTTCATACTGTATAACCAGTGATACATCTTCAAAATCGCACAGTTTACTCACCACCCAAGGCATGTGCAGAGGATGAACTTTTCTACTTATGTTCTAGCACTATCCACACATTTAGAGACATCTAACTCAAACGCTTACAAACATCTAAGCAACAAGTTACTAACATATACATTGTGCTAACAAACCAGCAAAAGTGGGGTGGGTGTTGGAATCTCTCTCCTGAAAAGGAGGAACTGACACTCTGAGCAGGGCCTGAATTCCACACGCCCCTGTCCTGGGGTTCAGCTTGGCTTTTGCAGCCCTCAGTAGCATTTTGTCTACATTTCCTTACTCATTATACCTAAAAGGCATCTCACTGAAGCAGAAAAGGTCTGGAACCATTTGGGAAACAGATTCTGGTGGGTTAAGTAGGAATTTTAAGAGCCAAGTAAAGTAAATCTGAAAATTATGACAAGCGCGTAATACCTGAGAGTGCCACCTTGTGTTATTCCAAAGGATTTGGGAGTGACAGCTGAGCATTAGGGCCTGAGGCACCTTCAGGATGTTTCTGCTGAGCCAGAAGTGCCACAAGGAAATTGAGGTTCTGTTTCATTGATTGATTATAATCCAGGAACTGTTTGAAGTGAACAGTGAGTCACATCCATGACAGGTAACAGCCTATACACATAGCAGCCCACTACACTGGTGGGAAATGGTGCCAAAATAAGTAAGAGGCAATTCCAAAATAAGCCAAGATCCAGATCCAGATTTAGCTTTAAATTACATAGTAGCAGGAAAAAATGCCAGGTTGTCAGCTTTTTATGCTTTACTCCGTGGAAAGCTGACAACAATCAGGGCTGCATGGCTGGAAACCAAAGTCGGGGCAGAGGGCAGGGCAGAGGTTTGAAAAGAGAGGAAACCCCAGGTCTGAACTCAGTGCAAGGGAAGTTTGGGAGCTGGCCGGGCCCTTGGAGGCAGTGTGTGTCTCCGAGTGGAAGGCACCATCCCGGGCAGCTGCGGGAGTTCTCCAGCCAGGCTAAGCACACGGCTGTGGCTCTGCTGCCTTCCTGGAAGGAGGGGATCGGAGTACGTTCCACAGGCAGCTGGAGGATGGCTGAAACCACAACAGCCGAAGGAAAATCACTTTAGACAGGCAGAACTAATGAAAGGACTGAGGGCTGGCAGACGATCGCTGCCAGTGCCAAGGTCTCCGAGGAGAACCACACGGCTCCGACTCTGTCCCACAGGGCTGGCAGCCTGTACGACTTTGAAAGTCTTGCATTAGTAGAGATTTTTAATCATCACTTAATGCTCTAGGGTCTGTGAGAAGAAGAGGAGGGAACTGTGTTTTCAGAAGGGTCCCACAGAAGCCTTCGGTACTTTCCGTGGAGAATTGAAATGCCCAGCCAGGGCATTCACTGCAGATCATTCAAGGCGATCGTGGATATTTACAGTCTTCCAAACAGCATATTGCAAGCATACAATTAGCATGAGTCATTAATCCTCCCATCCCCTGACAGAGTCAGATCTCTGGGTTTCACATAAGGAAGTTGCAGTAGTCATACACTTTAGGTCTGTTAAGAAGAAAATTAAGTAATTTTTTTTAAATGGTGAGCTTTTTGCTATTTAGCCACTTAGCTACTGAAAAACATACAAGCCATGGCTGGGTTTGAAATCCTCATTCCCACTGGTGAGGGTACGGGCCACAGGCACTCCACAGCAACACTTCCTTTAGGATGAAGGGCTCTGGACCTCAGGTGAACCCTGCTGTGCATCACTAACGTGGTGTCTGCCCTCAGAACCCAGCCCCAAAGCCACACTCTGCCGGGGTATCGCTCCAGGCAGTCCTTGGACCCACACTGCTGCTTTCCCGGGAAGGGATCCTGAGCATCTGACTCCTTTGGAAAGCACCTGCTCTGTTCTACTACAACTAAATAAAAAGATAAGTGGTCCTTGTGCACTAATTAGGAAAACAGCTACAAGTAGCTGAATGCTGATCAGGACTGCCACGGCCTGATTTTATTGATCACCTGAAGTACAATTTAAATGGCAAGTTTTTATTAAGATACCCTTCTGATGATCTTGATTCCTAAGCTTATGCAGGGCACAGCACATAGGTATCTTGATCCTAACAGAAGCCTCTGGAATTACTGGGATACAACAGTAATAAAACAGTACAAGGCCAATACAGCATTGAAGGTTTAACCCTTCACAAAATCAAGACTATCTGATATTTTTAAAGAAATATTTTGCCTACTTTACAACAGTTTATCTCTAGGCTAAAATATCTATATTACTTCCCAAGAAAAGTGGATTTTTTTTTTACTGGCTGTTTATAACAATAATAATAATAATAGTAATAGTAATAATAATAATAATAATAATAATAATAATAATAATAATAATAAAATCAGTATAGGCCCACGCCTTCATATATTGAACTGTGAAAATATTTTGAAAAATCCGTCCCTTAATGTATCATCAGACAAGGGAATGCAAATAGTGGAACAGTGTTTCTGTATCCATTTTCCACATTTCATTTATCTTCTAAATTAAGGGTCATAAGCTGTAGCAAATACACAGTTTAAAATCCAATTCACTATCTCCGTGAGCCAGCAGCAACCCTTGTGATCATTTTAGGTGCTGTAGCAAGCATGTAAGTGATTTGGGAAGGAAAACGTCTTGGATTTTGAAATCTATTTGTCTTTTCTACATTAAGCAACAGCTGTTAGAGTTTTAATGCTAACTTGAATCACAGAGGAAAATGTTAAACCAGTGTTTTAAAAAATCCAGTAGAATTGAAGCCCAGCTGCACTATGGAACACAACATGTTTTCCTGTTTCTTCGCCAGATCAGCTGCTGAGGCTTTTGGAATAACATCCCTATCAGAAGGGGGGGAGGCAATGGAACCATTTCCCCACTACTCCACACAAGAGGTGGGAGCTGTTTCTCTTTCAGATAAAATGGCAAAACCGAGAAAAGTGTCAGGCCACGGGCAGTGGTTCTTTCTGTGCCCAGCAGAGCCAGGAAGCAGCGCCAGCGCCTGGGCCCTCCTCCGCTCTGCAGCGGGGCTGTGGCACAAGCCGTGCTAAACCCAGGCAATCAGCCAGAAACAAACACAAATATCACACAGAATTGCACTGACAGCAGTGTGTATGTACCCTCGCTGCAAGTCATCCTGAAGGTTTTGCACTTCAGGAATCTTGCCCCCTTCTTTCCATCCACTGGAGCCGAAGAGACACCATGACTTGAACAAAGGACATCACGTGCCCTTCTGCCACTACTGCAGGCTTTGCTGCTGGATCTCGTCAGATCTAGCATCAACAGATGCTGATTAATCTATAGATCTTGTTAGAGCCCACTTGCAACCAACATTCAGCTGTCACACACATTATACTGGGAAATCTTTTGACCATGTGGAAAAATACCATGCACAAGAAAGTGTTAAAAACCAGAAAGTCTTGGGAAAAACCAGCAAGTGGAAACATTTTTATTGTCTTTTTGACTATATGAAATTGCTGTAGCTAAGTACATTCCACAACGCACATCACAGAATTATTAGAACTCTTAACACAACATCTGGACATTTTGATTTCCAGTCTTGGTGAGTTATGACTGTTTTCCTTGCTAAATTCACTCCATTTGTCCCTGAGCTCACCTCACTTTTTCACATGTAGCTTCTTCCATTCTCTTGCAGTAACCCATCTCCATGCATTCTTTCTCCCAGTTACTCTCCTCCTCCGTCTGTATCTCTGCTATTTGACAAATGTATTCAGTTTTCTTTCCTGGTAAAATTGTAGGTTTTTAATGCATCTCTCTCTGTCTGTGTAATGAGTCTTCTCTCTCTCCTTTGGTGGTCATGCTGCCAGGCTTCAGGTGGACATGGAGCACTGGCCAGCACAGGCCTGGGGGGCTTTAGATCTCCATTCCTGGGCCAGGTGGGCACCACACCAGGTTGTGGGGGGAAACCTGAAAATAAGGGTCTTGCTCAAGTGAACGTTTTGTCTCCTGCTGCACATCTTGGAGCCCACAAGAGAGAGAGATGCATTCATTCTCTTTGGGAGGTTTTTGACTGTTTTCCCACTTTAGGAATACATGAAAATACTGCCTATTTTTGAAAACTCCTCTTGGGACTTCTTTCTCTATTTGTATTATAAAAATTATAAACAAGTATATTCCTAACAGAGAACTAACACACATTAGGATGTCTTACCCTTGGTAATCCAACGAGGATGCCAGGCCATGGCCAGAACCCCATTTCTGTGAGACCCCAGCCCCAAGGGAGCTGCCCTGAAGACACCAGCACGGCTGGTCCATCACTCAGCCACATCAACACCAGCAGCAGAGGAACCATTTGCATGTCAAATTCACAAATGAAACATGTGAACAGATGACAAGTGAACATCTTGATTCACACTGTGTTTCTCCTGCTTGTCAGCTCCTGGCAGTTAGGAACAGTCACTCCAATAAGTGCTAAAAATAACACAGAACCAGGCCCTGCCTTCAAATCTTTTTTTCCCTTCAATTTTCCTTGATATTCTGCTCAACACTGCTAATAATGAAGTTAGCATGGCCCAGAAACCATTGCTATAATTTTAAAATAACATCAGAAATACATATTGCCTAGAAGCAGATGGAAGGGCAGAAGAAGATGCAAACATCCAGTTAAGCCATGCTTGAGTCTGGACCCTTTTCTCGGGTGATATCAAGACAGCATAAAGAAATGTTAAAGTTCAAGACTAATTTGGGATCTGGCCCTTGTAAGGGTGAAGTGCAGATCCACTTCCTCTCTCCTAGGATTAAGGCGTTTGGTCAAAAGTTTCCTGAAGACTTGTCCCCATTTCTCTTGCACCTCACAACAGGCTGCAAGAGGTGCTCTACACTTTGATCTCTCACGCTTTCTCTATGGCCTTTTAAAGCTTCTCCAGGCTGGAGTGGTTTTCCCATTCCTTCCCCTCTGTGGATAAAAGACTCCTTCTTTTGCCACACAGAAAGGACTCCTGGGAGCTCCCATGATCTGGTCTCCAGCAGCTTCCTTCTGTCGGCCTAAGGCACTGGCCCTCTGCCGGGAGCAGGGAGCCGCAGGGGCTGGGCTATCTCCCCTTCTCCCTTCCAGTCCTTTGCTTTCCAGGGATTTCACACAGGCAGTCCCAGCCTCCTGCCGTGGCCCCTGGCTCTGGCCCCTGCCAAGGCTCCCCGGCGTGTGCTGAGCACATCGCACGCCGGCACAGCCCGAGGCACAGCCGGCATCCCGAGGAAGGAACACCATTCCTCCCAGGCAGCTCACGCTCCAGGGCAGCTGCACCAAGCAAGCTCTGGAATTACCAGCTGTGAAATAAAATTTCCACTGAATTAAGCCAAATTGATGTTCAGAATTTTTTGTATAGCTCTAGAGTCTCAAAATTCTGCCACACAGCATGTGGAACACATACACGTTGGGAACAATTCAATCAGATGAAACACTATGTTCAAAACCCACAACTGCTGAAGCCCAAATCCCTGGCAAAAACCGCAAATTAATAAATGGAAATGTCCCTCTCCAAAAGTGACAAATCATTACTACACTCTGCCTGAGGGAATCCTGAACTGATCTTATTGTTCAAGTGAAGAAACACGAGGGAGATTAACCATGTCTCCTAAACAACATTAATTTTGAAGGCTGATTGTAATTCTGACTAGGGAAAGGGGTTATCCCAATGCCAGTTGTGCACTGTCAGCTTCTGAGTGTAATTAGCATGCTATTAGTGTTTCTGTGTGTAAAATTCTTGTCAAAATAGACTTCCTGTTTTTGAAAGAGAATAAGATGCAAATACAAAGTCATCATGGATTTAAATGAAATATCTCCTTGCAGTGAAATATTGTCTAAAATACCACATTTCCCTGCTCTGCACATGGCACCTGGTGTAGCAATTTTATTTAAAATTATGTGTAGCTCACATATTCTAACAGCAAAGGAAACTGGTCTGTAATTCTGAAGCTATTGAGCATTTCAATTCTTGCCCAGTTAACCAAAAGCAGCAGAATATTTACAAATTTCCAAGTGCTGTTAAGGTGAGGATTTCTGAAATAATATAATAGAAATAATAATTAAATAGCATCAACTAAGTAGGCTGTAGGAGAATATCATGTTATTTCTATTTATGATGAACTGTTCATTAATACAGTAATGAGTAACACAGCAATACAGTAACACAGCTGTAAATATTCATTTTATAGCTTCAAAATATACAATGAACTAAAAATCAAGAGATTAATTCTCTGAGAAGTGCACAACCACCAAAGACTTTTACTGCAAACTTTGAAAGCTACTGTGGAAGTTGACTTTATAGCTAGCAACTATCAAATTTATTTCATGTTTACTTTTTCTGCGGCATCATCGAGGGAATGCAAAATTCACACAGTGCCTTTTTTGTTTAATTATGATAATGATAATTTATACTAATGGCATACAGACAAAAAAGAAAGATATCAAGAGAATTTAATCTGAATTTAGTTCTTTACTGATCCTATTATTCCTGCCTCTTTATGGTACAGGTTTATGTTGTATTGGTTAAAAAAGTACACAAGATACCACAGATTTAGAGGGAACTGGTGATTACTGAATGCTGAATTAAGGGATTGATTCATTTTGCAGAAGAAAATTCCCCAATACTTTAACAATAATAATAAGCAAATCTCATCATTGAAACCAGCATGGCTAAAACACAGGATGATCACTCTTGCCAAGCCTGTATTTGTAAATTTTGATTTTTAGATCATAATTTTTTTTCACACTGAATAAGAAGATTAAAGTAAAGCAATTTGTTCCACTCTCTGGAGCATCTGGGTACATGAGGTGTTTGCACCAATATCTCCAATACCTCCCACTGGCCCCTCGCTGCACACCCCCAAACCAGCCAGGCCGAGTAACACGTGGGTCAAAAGGCTGATGGGGATGGTGGCATGGGAAAAGATTAATGTAGCTTTTGCTTATCTACATGAAAAACTGCAGAGGATAAAGCCTTTACACTGATCTTTGCTGAATGACAACACAAAAATAAAATATCCCAACTGACTTGCTAATCTTTGATGTTTTTAAATTGATAAACAATTTAGAAACATCTTCTAGAAAAAGAGATTACATGAAATGTTTTTGGCACCTTGGACAATGCAACCAACAAAAAAGGGATGAACATCAGTAGCCAATAAACAAATTAAACCTCATCTCCATTGCTCCAATTCACCATCTATTTCTAAAAATGGCATCATAAACGGCAATAGAATGTAACTGAGTGGCAGAAAAATCAGTCTCAGGAGACCTGAATCTTACATTGCACTCTGCCATTTCTTTCCTACAAATTTAACTCTTCCTTGCTTTTATTTCTTCCCCTGCACAGTGGGAATGATACCACTAAGCCCCTTTTCTTTTGTTAAACATACTGAAATCGTGGAGAGAGAAGAGCATCGCGCGCCCGGGCAGCGCAGCCACCTGTGTGCAGGGTGGCACAATGACACCGTTCTCGTGGCACACAAACCCACCCGGCCCGAGCCCAGGGGGCAGGGCACACGCCTTGTCACTCACAGCATTTCCAGCCTCGCTGCTTTGAATCTCCTGTGGTTTTCTTCATGACACCATTTTCCAAGAGGAAATATGTTTCCTTTGCAACAGAGATACGTTTCTGACGAAGGAAACCCCCATGTCACCCTTTTCCTGAGCAGACAGGGACACAGGGGCACATGTTCAACCAGAACCTCACCAGGCTGTTCCTGAGCCAGTCACAGCCCTGCTCGGGGGATGCTGAACTCCCCCGGGGCCGGGGAAAGGGGCACTGTGTCTTCAAAGGAAACAGATTTGCTTCAGAAAGGGGCAAGAAGTTGAAGAAACATCTGCAAAGACTGATAATAGGTTCGCTTCCTGAAATTCTTCTACAACCACTGCTCTGAAGAGCAGGAAATACAGGCAAGAGAGGGAAAGAAAGCTACAAATGAGGAAAGAAACCTTTCTCACCCCCAGAATTGTCTGGAATGCTGAATGGTGCTGGCGATGAGACTGGAGGTGTCATTACTGGGATCTCTGTATCCTGACAACACAGATAAAGAGCCAGCAGTGTAACTGCTGTCATCTGCCCGCGTTTCACCTGGACGTTCGGATACCAGCAGAGTGGTGATACCACACTGCACCTCCTCACTGAGGCAAAACCCTTTCCCACACCAGCTGTCATCTCCCAGCACCAGAAAAGCTGACCTGGAGCAGGGATGGAGCAAACCTTCACCAGGGCACTCTCACTGCAGGTCACTGTAACCAAAACTGGCACTCTGGAAAGAACACTTCCTTACAAGGAGTGCCAACTTCCTGAGGCAATACTGGACCTAAGGGGATGAGGGCCTGGTGAACACACTCTTTCATCCCTAAATATCCTATTTCAGAATATTTAATGGCAAGAGTGTATACAGATGCAGATACTGTTTTCTCCACTCTGTGTATGTACTTATATAAATCTTATACAAACACAGCAAATACTCTCTAGAATTTGGTCTTTAAAATAAAAATCCAGCAAATTTCTCTCAAGATTAATTGCAAATCTTTGCAATTTGCTTTGGAAGACAAACTTGACCAAAATTACCCTCTTGCTTCTGCTTTTTTTTTAGAAAATGCAATTCTTCTATTAATAACTGCTGTAGCACAAACCAGACTTTATCCCATGCTGGTAGACAAATCTGAGTTAAAAAAGGGTTTCAGTTACTCTTCCCAATAAATCCTCCAAACCGGCCGTTTGACTTTTCCTCTCTCCTAAATCTGCACAGCTCCTCTGAATCCTTTCACTGTGCATGCTCCAAATAACCACAAGTGTCCCCAGCCCAGGCAGTCCCTTTGCCACGGGGCCGTGCTGCAGGTGAAGCACAGCTGGTTCCACCCTCCCTGCTCCCTGCAGCTGCTCTGAGCATAGCACACTGGAATCCCCAACTCCACGGAAATGAAGCAATTAGTTTTTAACAGTGAAATTATAAAGGTGCAGCAAAACATCCTTGAAATAAAGCAATCATCCTTTCTGCTCTAGGATAAAACATCTCTGGTTTACTCTTCATCCCTTTCTTTATACAGAGAATCAATAGTTCTCTATTGAATAAATCCCTGCCCAGCAAACCTGATTGTGTTTCCTGCAGATGGTTGATAGCTCAGTCTGACTTAATGGTCTTGAGCCATATTGACTTCTACATTTTAACACAAGAACGCTGCAATAAATACCAAGGAGAACAGTAAAAACGTGTGAGATCTTTCTCTGTATGTCTAAATGAAGGAAATTGATAAAATATACTTGAGCCAAGCAGAGATTTATTTATTTATTTACCCCCAATTTAAACTGTGTTTGTTTCCCCTAATCTCTCTCGAGGCTTTAGCAACACCACTCAGAAGGAACAAAACATTCAACTAAAGACATTGGCTGCAACAAAGACACGTCTTCCTTCCCCCAAAGAAAAACTGAGATTTTCTCCAATCCTCATAATGTTTTGTGAGAATAAATCATTTCCTAGTTCTCCCCCACTCGGGGAAGCACGTTCCTGGCGAGGAGCCACACTCTGGCCTCTGCCAGTGCCACTGCTCTACTCCGGGATGGAACCAGGCCCTGGAACTGCACACTAAATAAGTTAAACTGTTAAGATCTTCTACAGTAGTTCAAAATTCTTGCATCAAACTGCACCCAGAAAGGAGACAGAAGCCAATATTGCCTATTAAGCAGAGATGGGCTAATAGCAAGGAAAACAATTAGTAACTATTATGCAAATTCTGAATTGGCTTTTCTATTCAGCCATTTTTTGGCATCCATGAAAACGGCTTTTGTTCACACTAATATTTGGGAAAGAGGTTTTATTTATGCAAATAGATGCATTTCTAAAAAAAACCCAAAATTGCATGTAAATGAGTGTATTTGTGCATCAATTAGTGAATTTGAGTTTTCTTTGCTGCAAACACACATCCATTTCAAATGGTTGCAAATGACTAGTGAGAGGGGCACGGAAAACATAAATGAGTCTATTTTCCTGAGCACTTGACAGACACCAAAATGCCCATTGTGGAAAGATGGGGAGCTCTACAGAGGGATAAAGACAGCAGCACAAAGCAGCATAGTCTACAGAATTGTAATTCTTGGTCAACCCTTTTAGTCTTCTGAGACACAAGAGGACAAATAGTATTCAAAAAAATCCAAGTTTATTTTGCCTATGTTCTGTTGGCATTTTAAAAATACATCACTGCAAAGGGCATCAGAGATGTAACTAGACAGATATTTTAAAAGTGACAGTCAATGAAGAAAAGATTGTTACTAAGACCGATCCCAACTGATAGGATTCCTCTTCTATCACTTAGAAGATACAATAGGCCAATAAATCAACGTGTAGCAACAAGCTCAAGAATAAATCCCATTAATCTCATTTTTAGCTTCCTCCTGAAGAGAGGCAGATGCTCCCCACAGGTCCCAGTGGAGCAGAGAGGACTGCATCCATCCCTGAGGGCTGACAAGGGGAAGATGGTCCTGCTCTTTGCTACTCCTGTTTTTGGAGGTCGAGAGCAAGTTCAGCGGGTGCCTCTCAAGCCTTGTGCTGCCATCCACACACAGACTGGCCAGCTGATGTGGTGACCAGTGACCTCCCAAGTGCCTGCCTGCAAAAACACACCCCTGTAACGGGGCGGCCGGGCTCAGGACTGCTCCAACACAGCCAGAGGGCTCCGGGAGTCTGTGCCTGCCAGAGGTGAGGGATTAATGCAATGCGCAATTCCCTCCTGGGTGCTATCGCTCAAAAGCAACTTCCAAGAGTGAGTTACTCACTTGGTATATTCCTTCCCTTTGCACACTTCCAGTGGATGTGCAGAAGGGTGCAATAGCTGCTCAGAGTGAGTGGCCCCACAGTCAAACTGCATGGCAGATAGCAGGTGACAATGCCAGCTGTGGGCGTGCAATGCTTAGTCCACAAACACACGTAATGTGCGGAATACACAAATCTATCCTTTTTTTGTCTCATTTACATTGCTCCTGCATACTGGCAAGTCTTAAAAAATACTAACAGCATATCTTTGAAAGTCAAACATGGCACGATCTCCCTTCCATTCTGTTAGTTCATCCCTTAACTCAGGGTTATGAAATTCTAATTCCTTCTTCCACCTGAATGATTTTGGCAGAGACGTTTGTCAGTGAACTGAAATTTATCTCCCAAACTCAGCCACCAAACCCCAGTTATAATCCTCTTCACAAAGGGTTTTCACCACGTTAGCAAGCATATGAAACACATCCAATAACGAACAAAGCAGACAAATTCCTATGACTTAGCCAACAAGTGCTGCCCCCGGGAGCTCCCGGGCAGCGCAGGTGCCGGGGTGCCCGGGGCCAGCTGTCCCGGTCCCAGCGCGGCGGGGGCTGGCCGGGCGCTGCCAGCCGGCGCTCCCCGCGGGCACGGTGCCCGCTCACGGCACCGCGTGTCTGCCATGGAAACAGCACAGCCGGGCACTCTGCCGGGCAGCGGGAATGCGGCACAGGGAGATCGAGCACGCTCGCGGCAATTGGTCACGTCCTGGTGACTGTGTCATTTCTGGAATCACTACCAGTGTGATTTTGGGGTGACTGTAACTTCAGAAGGAAGGATGTGAACGTACTTTATTGATTTCCTACCTACAAGGGACGTTAGATTAGGGATTAGACATATAGAAGCATTTATTTACTTGAATAAAATACTCTTAATTTTACAGTCTCTTGCTTTTGTACACTGCAGTTAGGGCAAAGTAGCTGATTTTTTTCAGCAAATATTCAGGTATTCCTTCAGTATTCCATCCACTGTCTGGGGAGGCTTTTCTCCCCCCAAAATCCCCTCATTTCTTTAGACTAATATAAAACACACAGTGGGTATTTGAAAAAAATTTGAAACTGTTCAGGCAATAATATTCTCATCTGATTTTAATAGTGCTGTTTATGCAGCATATATAATTAAAAGCATTTTCAGTATCAGCTTAATTAATCTCAGAAGTTCGGTATTCAAAGAGCAGAGGAAATAAGCTTTCGCTGCTCATTATATATCATGCAATTATATGATGAAGACATCCAATCATAATTATGTGCCACAATAATAATTCTGTGTCAGAGAAGTCCCATGATCTAGGGGAAATAAAAAGGCATGCCTTGAACAGTTTGCCTCTGGGTCTAAAGAGGTGATTTCAGAGAGACTCTGAATGCTCCTGAAGCCCAAGGAGAAAGCAGGTTGGGAGTGGGAGGATCTTGCCTCCGGGAGAAAACACAAACCCTTCCCACGGCCGTAATTCCCAGGTGGTGATGGAGAAGGCCGGGCAGAGGCCAGCGACAGCCTGGGCTGAGGGGCTGCCACAGCTGTCGGGGGTCTGGCTCTGAATGCACGGCACAGCCTCGGGCCCCCCACAGGAGGCTTTGGGGCCAAAAAAGGCTTAACTCTGCCTCCTGTTCCCTCAAGAGGCAAACATGCTAACAAATGAAATAGAGTGGCTAAATGGCTCCTCTCCACAGGTTTAAGCTGCAGATCTGCATTCAAACTCACCTTTGAAACTCACTGTGTACTTGGGAAATGTCACTCTGTGTTCTCTCTATCTCAGCTGGGAACCAGTTCCCACACCAGGGGCGGTGTGGGGGGTAAATCCCACCTGTGGGAGGGGAGCACAGCCTTCCCAACAATACTGTCTTGTTCAGGTTCTGCAGAGCATCAGTGAACTTCAAACCTCTTCTAAGATCCAAAATAACACCATTTCCTGGGACGCTTCTTGTTACATTGACACAAATATTTTCTTACAGAAGACTGACTGAATGGCTGATGAAAAGCCTAATCCTTGAATTCAGCATGACGTGTGAATTGCCCCTTTTAAAATCTTATTTGTAATTTGTCCATACATGCCTAATTCAACCACAAGGATCTCTTACTGTTCTCATCAATAATATTTTTGTCAAAATGCAATGCATTTTCAGTAGCCATGTATGTGAAATATTAAGGTATATTTACAAGAAAACCATATGGAACAAGTGCCCGTGTCTCAGACTTTTTCATGCTGCTCTGAAATCAAGAGTTGTAACAGAGGCCAAGAACTAAATGAACCTGTGTAGTGATCTGTGGTCCTTCACCAAGGGTTGTCCCTCGTGGTTGGACCCAACCGGTCCCATCAGGGCAGCAAAGCGCTGCCCACAGTGGTGCAGGCTGTGTCCAGCACAGCTCTGATTGGCACCTGGGTTAAAAGAATGTGTATCTTAACTCTCCAGCAAATGTGGGTTTATTTCCTGAACAATTCCATGTTTTTTGCAACATCATCCTAGTCTTTAAGGAATGTTTTGTAGAATCACAGAACCACAGAAGAATTTGGGTTGAAGGGATGTTAAAGCTCGACTCATTCTACCCCCTGCCATGTGCAGGGATATCTTCCCTATCCCAAGTTGCTCCAAGCCCTGTCTAAGCAGGCCTTGGACACTTGCAGGGATGTGAAAGGCAAAGTTGCCAACTAATGAGAAGGATAACAACTAAGTAGATTATCACAGTCTCCAGATTCAGTCTGTAAGAGTGAAAGTGGAAACCACGGCTGAGTTCTGCAAAGACACCATCTGAAATGCAGTAGGAAACAAATTCAAAGAGTTTGAAAATAGAGTCAAGCAAACAAAAACCAAAACCCACCACAACTACACTACCAGTGTTAAACTGGAAGAGCTATAGACAAGACTGTACATATTAAGGCAGAAAACACTGACACCAAGAATAGCTAAAAAGCGTGAACACCAGAAAGCCATTCAGAACTACTCACTGGTTAAGTTATGCTCCAGCGTGTAGTTCATGACTACTGCAAACTAGAAATCCCTACATGTTTTAGGATCCTGTCCTCAAAACCTGCCCATTTAAACAGAAATCCCTGAAAGCAGTAAGAATTACATTTTGAAAATGAATGTGATAACTAATTTTGACAACCACACCTTGATTAGTTATTCCAACAGCTAGAGTGCACGACTGTACTGCAGAGTGTTTAGTGCATAAAAAGACTTAAGAGACTAAACATGCTACAGCTTTCCACATATTATGTGTATGCTGAAAGGTGAGAAGGGGCTGCTGCCAGCTCATTAGCCAGACATCACACAGTGCAGTCAACAGAGAGAGAAGAACTTGTGTGTTTTGCTGTAATTATGCACATAGGAAAATCATGAACGCAGGTTACTAATAAAACATGAACTCCTGTAATTATCCCCACAAAATTATATAATTATTTATCTGTTTCTCTGCTGCTAACCACCATGTTACACTCAGCAACATGTACTGCAGAGAAAATCAACCTGCTCTGGTTGATTCCCAAATTAGAACGGAACAGAAGCCACTTGCCAGGCTAAGCAATTAAAACTGTCTAATTTTAAGTGCATGTATTTGAGCCAAATGCTCTCCAAGGCCCCTCAGAAATTCAGAGGTAAAATTGTGATGGTAAATTAAATATTTGAAGCCTACCTGGCTTCAACAGCCAGGGAGTCCATCCAGGACTCTGTGTGAGCTCACTCTTCCACCAAGGAGCTTGGTATTGCTATAGGAAGTAAAAACTGTGATTATAAAACCAGGAAAAATGCAAGAGTAATAAGGATGGAAAATAAGATAGGCAATCTTACAATTCCGATATATAAATCAACAACTCACCATCTAAAATACCAGGTGAAATAACTGCTTCAGCTTAAATCCCTTAAAGTTCAGAATACAGAGTATAATTAAGGCCACAGAAAAAACTGCACCTTAAAAAGTAGTGATAGCTCTTGGAAAAGGGAAGCAAGTGGCTCCTAGACAGCATTGCAAGGTCACACACTGAGAGCTGAGGACTGGAAAGACTTCCCCAAATGAGGTACTGTCAGCTTGTGGTATTTCTCACTGTACAGGACCACTGAGCTGAAGAATTTTTCAAATGTAAAAATCAAGATGGGTTATGTGGTTAAATCACAACCAGAATTATAACGGCTTACACAAGCAAAAAGTTGAACCAGTCAGTAAACAACACACCGCAGAGCATTCCAGGCTGTAGCCCTCAGGTGCACAACTTCTGCACCAACCATCAGCAACCTGGTTCTTTTTTTCTGGTGAGGCATCTGTCACCACCCTAAGCCACTTTCTCTCAAGCCAGTCCAAATACTGGGGATAATGGACTACACACATGCTGGAACAGCATCTCCCTTATTCTCTCATATTATTATCCCAAATATGCCATCCTTTTTTCCCTGTACCAGTAAGCTCACCCTTATAATTTCAGTACTATTCTCTCAGCAAAGCATCAGGCCATGCCGTTCCTAAGAAGCTGGCAGTAAAACCAGCAGAATTCATCCTTCCATGAAGAGCCACAGTGACTTTTGCTAAAGCGATAGCGACTTTTGCTAAAAGGAAGCCATTAAGAAAGTGATAATAATCAGATTTTATGAATTCACACAGAGGAAAAATCTCTTCTGTTTCTATCCCTTTGTGGTTTTTATGCCACTAAAACCCAGGTGTTGTAATGGCCTGAATGGGAGGGAGCAGGTCATTAATGCTCAGCTCCCTGTTGCTAAACTACCTCTTAATGTACCCCTAAATTTCATACACTGTTGCTATGAGCAAAACGTGCGTATGGTACATTAGATAAATAAAATTAATTAACCTTGGCCTTGGGATTCTTAACTCCCTATGCACAGCATTTGGGAAGGCAGTACCCCAGAAGCTCTCTAACCTATTCTACATCCTCTCAGAGCCTGTGGCTATGCTAACCTACAGGTTCCTTTGGCCCCAGGTGGTTACACCACCTCAATATAAAAATAGCCTTCTGCCAAAACAAATAATATTATTTTTCACTGCAAAGAAAGCACAGAAAGCATCAGTGTCCCCAGGCAGTCTCCAGGGTGCTAAACGTGCTATTTCAGTTTGGTACTGCATGTACTGTGAACACGCTCAGTACTCCCACACGGAGTGCTGTCTGATACAGCCACTTGGAGAGAGGGCTGCAGGCACCAGGAGCTCTTTCCTTTCTTACCAGGAAATTCCAGGAGTCAGCTAATCAGCACTGCTTAAATAAAGGTCTTGCCCTTGCTGTGCATCTAAATGAGTGTTCCCACACTTATCCACAAAAAGGTATGCATTTCCACACAGATTACCTGAGAGCTGTAAATCCCACCTGTTAATAGAAATTTTCACCCCTGCAGTGCAAACAACCTCAAATGACTTTAAGGGGGTCCCAGCATCTTTTCTTCTGCAGAATTTCTTGACTCCTGGGGAACTCCTACACGTCTAAGCTCTCCTGTCCTGTCAGGGCACTGGACATGACTGAGGAAAAGGAGGAAAGCAGAACCTTCCAGTTACACGCACGCAGGAGAGCAAGCACTTTCCGGCTGCTACTGCGCCACGCACTCAGTGCTCACACAGTGCTCCCTGCCCTTGCCTGTGCCACGCTGCCAGCCCCAGAGCACCTGCCAGGCCAGGGCTGGCTGTGCACACCCTGCCCGATGCCTTTCCTCCACTCACAGTCGTGTTGACAGCTCCATTCTGTAACACTTAATACAGGGCGTCAGACAGCTCAGCCTGGTATTCATTTTAAGATTATTCAGTTTCTAGGCCTCATTCATCAGGATTTCATCTAATGTCTTACTGAATTCAGATGCTTTTGTAGAAAATGTGGATAAACTTGGAAAGAATAATCTTTATGGAAAGCGCGCCTTTTCAAGAGCAGTAATACAGGAAGAACTTCCTGAGCAGGCCAATGCAGTTCAAGCGTGATGTCAGGGTCATTATTCCAAGTTTTTACCAAAACATCCTGGATCAATGCAGACACAGAAAATGAAAAACCTCTTTCAGGAAGGCCTGATGGAGGTCACGGCCCCTTGGCTTTTGTGTTATCTACCACTGTTATCTTCTGTTCCACGCAAACTGCGATTCCAGTTTTAATTAAGTTTCAAATGCAAGTGTTCTGTATTTTAAAAGAGAAAATAGGCATAATTAGATGTAAGACCCAGTATTTTCTAGAATCCTTTAACTGATCTTAATAGAGCCGCAACTTCACCTTTCGTTCAAGAGATAACCAGTACTGATGTTAGATTTATACCTGTGACCTGCAGAGTCAAGGAGAGGCAGGACTGCCCCCAACTCCCAGTGTCCCAGGAGGGGTCAAGTCCAGAGAAACATTTTCTTTCTTCAGCTACCAACCTCCCATTAAATCTATACTTTACTAAAAATGCACCATAGGAAATCTCAGGAGAATAAAGAACAATACTGAGATGAGATCCAATCATCAGTTACTTATTTTTCACGTGGAAGAGTTTGAAGTGCTGCCAGCACAAGTGTGTTGGTATGCAGGAGCTGAGAATTAAAAATAGCAATATAAAAAGTGAATGCTTTTTCTTCCCTTTTCTTTATGCTTAATTTCTCTTCTCTAAATGTACTTTGCACATTGTTAGGTAGGTATAATACGTGTAGGAGGGATTGTCGAGGTTGCCATGGTTTCTCATTTTTAATGAGCTTTGAGACTTTATAATCTAACCAAATACATTAATAATTACTACATCTATTTTTCTCCCTTCCCCCCTCCCTCCAAAGCACTCCAAAAATTACTTGTGGTAAAGGTAAAAGTAGTGATTTGAGAGACAATAAAACATCAAAGTAGAAGCCCACCCTCAAGGAGTCGGCAAACAAAGGTTTAGGGAAGTAACAGGAGAAAATTACCACCATGAGTCAGGGATCTGTTCCATGGCCTCGTGTCTCTCTTAACATCTGAAGTCAGCACGGTATTTTGTTCAGTTGGGTGCAAGACTCCCCAAAACACACAAAAAACCAGGCCACGTCTGTCACAATCAGGATCTGGTGAACCACTGAAGGCTGGCTGCACCAACTCTGGTGCTGTTTTCTAAGTCTGCTCGATGTGCAAGGAGGGCCTGAAGTGCTCCGAGGTTTGCGGACAGCCACGTCCCCCAACACACAGTTCCAGTGCTTATAGCCTGGGTTTGGCAAAGGCAGGGAGCAACTGCCTGACTTTAAACCCAAGACTCTGAACAGGACGGCTCATGCACTTATAGGTAGAGCCTCTTTTGACTAATTCACCGACTCAAAGTCAGCAACACTGAAGAGGCAGAAACACGACTAATTTAAGAAAGAAAGAAACAAACAAATATAATCTACTTCCTCAATGAAGTGTTTTGCTTTTACACTACTGGATCAAGTAAATAGAGATAAATAAGATTAAATAAAACACTGCCAGCTAAGTGTACAGCTAAGGAGAAAAGTGCTTAATGCTTAAGCAACCACTGAAACAATTTTACATGAGAGCTTGCTGTCTGAAGCCTTTTACTGTCGCATCATTTTTGACAGTTTCCTGATACTGATGAAAGAGGTCAAGGTGTGGAAGGAATTTAGACCCTGGGTCTATGAAACTCCTTGTCCCAAACACGTTAGCAAAGGTGGATTTGTTCCTTGCTGCCACTGCTCACCTTACCTGTGGCAGTGGGGAGGAACAGAAATCCATCCCTTCGATGTGAGGGCAGATCAGATACGAGTACCTGATTTTTATACAGAAGGTAAATTTAGCCTGCAGGAAATCATCCAGTTGAGCCCGCAGTGCTTACACAGCCCACAGTCAGCCAAGCAGCTGTGGCCGAGAGCTCTCAAAAGCATCAGGCACTGCAAGGACAGAGGATGAAATGTCTGAGGGCTCCCTGTGGAAATTCCAACACATGCTGTCCTAAAACCTTGCAAGGCTCTGGTATGTGTAACCATCTCACTTCTGAAAGACTGGACACAGAAAGACAATAAAGCAGAGATGAGGTAAGAGACTTGCTGAATGTCACATGGAAAATCTGTGCCAGAGCAGGACACCAAATCAACTCCCAAATCCTGGAGACTTCTCAGTCATGGTATTCTATCCACAGACCACTCCTCTCTGTAAGGACAAAAAAGGACACCAGAACTACCTCTGGGTAGGGCAGACAAATGAAACCCTGCTGTGATGTTAGAGATGAGAGGAGCCCTAGCACAGAAGTGCAATTTGGCAGAAATGTGCAGGAAAAAACTAAACTACTTTTGCAGTATGAATCATCATGAACTTAAACATTGTGAAATAAACTTTTAGTGCCAACTTCCTGCAAGAAGTGTCTGAGGACTCCGACAGACCAGCAATGCTTTCTTCCCAATTAACTCTTACAGAATGAAAGAAAATTGCAATCTAAAAATTTCCATGCCACATTGCACCATGAATGAGAAATTGCTGCTCTCTCTTGGAAAGGTCGCTAGCGTTTCACTCGGGAGTTTCCAGAGAAGCACCTCCATTGAGCAGAGCTTTGCTAGAACACAGTGCCACATTTCCACACCACCATCTGCCCGCTGAAATCTCTGAGTCCACGTGGGAGGAGGCTGTCCCTGGTTTCTGTGCGGGGCACATCAGAGGCTGACGGATCTGCAGCGCAGCCTTTACCCAGCAGGGCCAGGAACACCAGTGCTGTGTACTGAGCAGGTTATGGAAAGGCTCTCACTCGCTCCCCTGCAGCATTTGCTCGTATCCGTAACAAACCGTAACCCCCCCGTAACACTCTTCCTGCTATGGGCCTTTCCAAGACATAATATTAAAAAGATTGCACAGGACACAAAAATATGTGTGTGTTTGGTCTTAAGTTTTTTTCCCCAATATTATTTCCACATACATAGACTCAAACTTTAAGGAAAGATCAACCTGGTCTGAGGCAATTCTTTAGACACATAATATATGAAAAAGGAAAAACTGAAATGAGCAACAAAAAAGTCTGAGTGTCATTATATTGTCTATCTTTCACAATATGACTGTTGATGCCATCTGTGAATTTTTTCAAAAAATTGTATCTTGTGCTTTGATTTATGAAAAAGACTTTTAAATCCATGGGATAAAACATTAACAGAAGTCATGCCAACTGTGATTCCCCTTGAAGAGAAACTACTTCTTCACAGCCCCTGTAGGTAACAGATCCTGGCATCTTTCTGCAGCCAGTGGTGGCACATAGTGAAATTCTTCCTTCACAAGCTCTTACACAATTTCCTGTGCCAAGTACACCACACAACTATTTGTTCTCATCCTTCCTCTGTTACACACAAGAAGTAGCCCACATGGGGGATCTGAACAGCAGCAGGTCCAGGAACCACTTCAATAATTCAACTTTCAGCTATTCTTCAAGCTACATAGCTGTGATAGCTTTTTCATTTGATATTACTTCATTAAAGGTCATTTTTGTCTGACATTTACATAACTAGTTCTCTAATTATACTGCTCACCATATGAGAAGCTTTTTCAGGAACAGTTCATTCTCCTTTGCAAGGAGACAAAATTTAATTACAGAGTGGAAGATTTAAATAATGGTTACATAAAAAATACTTCTGTAAATCCCTTTTAGTTTAGGCTTTGAATTCTGAAAGGTCAGGCTCTTATAAGGTCTGTAGTTTAAAAAGAGATTATGACTTAATTAGAGATCATCATTACATGCTTCAAATTTCTTTAGTGGACATTGTTTATTCTCCTTTGTCACAAATTTTGAGTTTTGACAACAACTAGAGATTGCCAGTCAGAGTAACATAACCATCATCCCTCAGAGCTAGGCTCTGCACCTGGACATTTTCAGCAGAGTCAAATTAAAACTGAAATAAGGACTGGAAGCTAACCCTCCAGAAAAGAGCTCATTGAGGAGAGGTTGGCAGTGGCTGCAATCACCTGTATTCATCATGCTGTTCTTCCTGAAGAGGAATGTGTTTGCATTTGTCTATAGTAAGACACAAAATTATATTCTTAAATGTACTTCCTGAAAGTTGGTAGGAGTCTGTTCAACTTCCCTGAGTGCTGGATGCCTTGGAAATCCCAGCCATGGAGGAGACAGGGTTCATTTTACCTGGTCAGGACACACTGCCCTCACACATCCAGCACACAGGCTGCAAGCCTGGGACTGGGAAAGCCAACGTTTATGTTCCCCTCGTTCACATTTTAACTTTTTCTTTCATAAATGTATTAGAAAACTTTCTGATCTCATCTATCACTTTCCTAGAGCCCAGACTAAATTGCAATTGACACTTCCACCAGCCAAATCCATTTCAATTTTAAGGATTTCCTCTTAATTTCTGCAGGATGCTTAGCCTTTCCAAAACATGATGTTAGCAAAGGAAATGCCCCATATTTTGCCTTACTGGTCATCCACATGCTGCTAAAAATAATGATTCTTCATCTCTCCAAGGCTCCTGCATATTCTTTACTCTTTTTCTACTACATGACTATCACATTGCCTTGGTTGCTCTAATTATAATTTAGTACAAGGTCAATACTGGAAGGTGGGATTTTTTAACCCTTCCTTCACATAGTTAGCATATTAAATATGTGAAGCTCAGAAATTCAAACAATAAGGAAGAAGATACAACAAAGTCTTTCTCACCTGAATCACAGGATGTTTGGAACACAGTGCTCAGAAAAGAGGTTAAGAAACTGTTGGTTAATACAAAGTTACTCAACAGGAAGCTTCTCGTGTTCATTCAATGAAACTCCACGTAAGTTGGATTTCTCTCACACAAGGTCAGAAAAAGCACCCTTACCTCCAAACCCAGAGGAGAACTGGATACAATGGATCTTCTGAGCAGCAGGTGAATCTGCAAAACACAATCAATGCAGTTGTAAGCAAATAAAGAAAGTTCTTGCAAGGCCAGACTGAGGGCACTCAGCAGGCAGGAGGGCTATGGCTGAGGTGGTCACTGCATTCCCAAAGGTACTGGTAAACCAGTTTGTGTTATTTTCTGTTCCTTTTAGTATCTGTGAGCTTTGGGGCTGAGTGGCCTTCAGGAAATCTGTCAGAATGACGTGTCTGGAATCCCTTACAACTAGGAAGGCAGCCTTGGCCCACAACGATTCTGCTTTCCTGCTTCACAGTGATTTCAGTTCCTCCTTATTTTAGCCCCCAAAATAGTTTCATATTGAATCAATCCACAGACCATTTGGAGCACCCAATGGCTTTAGAATAGATAGACAGACTACAGAGAAGGGCACATGGAACCACATCACAGTTCCTCAAACGATCTGAGAAAATGCAAAGGGAAAGCTGAGCAGCTTTTTCTCTTTAAATGCGTTTCTTAACATTGTGCATTATGAGGTTAAATTGATTTTATTATAAAACAAGTAGAGCAGTTCATAAACAGTTTATACCAAAACCAAGCATCACTTTCAAATGCTCATTTCCCAGTTTTGCACATCTGCAATCAGCTGTGATTACATTCAGATTGGTGCTTTGTACAGTGAAATTTATGTTATTCTTTTTTATATCAAATTCCTTTTTTGATTCAATGTTTGATTGCAAGCCACAATTTACCCCACGTACCGACCCCTCCCGCAGTACACGCTGTTCTCTCACACATTTTCAACCCAGTGGTTCAGTACAAACCCTGTGCTATTGTCCAGCAGCTGAGTGCACGCAGCCCACAGACATTCCCCGTGGCCATGCTTGCCAGAAGAAATCATCTTGGATGGGCTGGTGACACCACCCGTGCCAGGGGCACCTGCCAGGCTCAGCAGGGGCCTGGGAAGAAGGTCTCGGGGATGGTACCAATGCCAGCTGTCCCACAGCACACCTCCCACCAGGGCTGGGGGCACTGCCAGGGACGGCAACAGGTTTGTAAAGGGCAATGAAAGCAAAACTCCCCTGAACTTTCATCGCCAGCCAAGACAAAGCTGGCCAGAGTGAGGAGCGTTCACACTCCAGTGCTCAAGCTCCCCAAGGCTGGAGTGAGGAGGCCGGGTCAGCCACTTGTGAGTGTGCAGAGACAAGGTCACCTCCAGGTACAGGTGCAGTCACCTGCGGGACCTCATGGGACGGGACACCTGCAACTGCAGCTCTGTGGCACAGGTTCTCATTAACGTGACAGCTTGAGGCTCAGCTGCAATGCAGTACAGAGAGGACATTCTGGAGGGGTGTCAGTTGGGCAGGAGAAGTGGTAGAATCCGTCAGGAGCACACAGCCCAATTAGGAAAGAGTTCACTAATGACACTCCTGCTTTTACCAAGGAACAGAAACGTGCTGCTGAACCAGCTATTTTTGTGGCAATTCACAAACCCTGGGAGCAGTTTAGTGCCAGCTCCAAGGGCTGTGAACATCATTACGACCCTGGAGAAAGCAGAGTCTCCCCCTCAAAAGCAGCCTTCCCAAACTGGCTTGCCTAGATCTACACTTCCTTCTGTACCCGGCAACTGAAGGTCTTTTCTCCCCCACATCTTGGTGCATGGCCACCATACCCAACTGCAAGAACTTCTGGCCCAAGATATTTTTGTATGTTTAGTATGAAATTAACATTTTTGTATGCATGAGAAACAGTAGTCATTCTTAATATACTAGTTTTTAAAAGTAATTAATAATCCAGATCACTTTCATATGATAGGACATGCTGGTTTAGAAATAAAGAAAATCGAGTATGGGTAATCAAGAATAAAATCAAGTATCAGGAAAGCACATTCAAGGTCAGTTTCCTGCTACAGGTGCTCCTTGTTAGATTAGAAAACAGTAAATAACTTCTGTTAATGCCTTTTATAGAAAGAGGCTCCAGAGAAAGTTTCTCTTTCCAGATTAATCCTGTGGAAAATCACAAACTTTTGGTAAATTCTATCTTAAAGTCATTTTCAAATCAGAACACTCAGAAGAGAAGGACACCTTGAGATCCCAGAAACCGAGTGCTGCTGCACCAGAGCAGCCTGGGAAGCTGGAAACCCAAGAGGCACGGCCGTGGTATAAGAAGCTGAACAAAGCAATAAAGAAGCCTTGGATCTTAAATGACAAACACACAGGGTATTTCACCTATGCCAGAAAACAAATTTTAAAATAATGTTAAATAATATAAAGATATAGTTAACTCTCTTTTATTATTCCCCAAACAAACCATAAAAGCCCCAGGATCATACTGGCTCCTGGAGTTAGTTGAAATGATGAATGGAGTTTTAGGGTGCATCTTCACAATGTTACCTTTAAAAAGTCTCCCCAGTTTCATGCATAAGTTGAAAGAGCTTGCCCACAGAAATGTAAGTTAAATTATCAATTTGCTTCACTTATAAGCACACTTTTAAATGTCACAATTAGACTTCTCTGTGGTAGAAGGAAAACCAGAGGTGGTTTTTTTTTGTTTGGTTGGGTTTTTTTCTAAAGAGATAAAAAAGTAGAACTTCAATAAAAATAAAGTACATTGACTTTCATAAAACACAAAATAAAGGTCATGTAAAAAGCTTTAAGTCTTCCGGGAAATAAGAATTTAGTCCTGTTCTCAGAAAGAAAGATAATCAGTGGCAGGCCTGGTCGGTTCTTCAGAGTCTTTCTTGCTCAAGAAGTTTTATTTCCCCTTTTTTCTGCTTATAATAGGAGCCACTGAAAATTTAAGACATATTTCAAATATTTTCCACTTTCTGCAATTCAAAATAGAGAAGTGGAAAATACCTCCACAAAGAGGTTACAGTGGCTGAGAAGCGAGAAACTAGTCATGTGTACTCATAAGAACACAAATTATTTCACCTCCTGTTAAATTTTAATCTTATCCACTACTGGCTAGTTGTAAATTCACATGAATTTTCAGCTTTTGATGGCTCAAAATCATGTATGACTTCACATATCCATAGGGGAAAGGGGGAAATAGACAAAATACAAACAAAAATCAGGATGAGATTGATGGTTTTCTTCTTGTTGTCCAGGTCAGTTTTAGAAGACTCAGCTTTGAACATATTCCCTCCACTGTTGGGGCACCTCTTAGAAGCTGTAAGGGGAGTTCAGGTTTTGACAAGAACATGGCTCCAAGACTACTAAAGCTATGAAAAGTTTTAATTTTGCAGAATTTGTCTCAGACCCTTATATCAGGCACAAAGGTGGCAAAAGGATCTGCTCATCTTCCCTGGGATTCAGGAAAGGATCTCAGAAACAGAATAGATGAAACTGTATTGTACCTCTCTCCAAATTCTCTTTACTGATTCTTTTCTTACCCCAACAAGAAATGCAATTAGTTAGATACTGAGCCATACAATGGAACAAATCTTAGTTGACAGAGGAAAACAAAAAGATTACAAAAACAATTAATTTCTTCTTTATTGCTTCAGAATCTGTAATAATTTGCGTACAAGCCAACAGCAATATCTTCCATCTGAAAAGCATTCCAGGCTAATACTTCTGTGGTTTGTTCTTTTGTTTGCAGGTATATAGTGGCTTGTTAAGATCATGATTAGATCATAACACTTTCTAATTCTTTGGACGGTAATTCATCAAACCTCAGAATTGCTACCAAGAGGCATGGCCTGGCCTACAGAGTAAATTACAGAGAGTAAGAGATCTTTTGGAATGGAGCAGCTCTAGGTTTGCCCCTAATGCAAATATTTAACAATATTTTTCCTTTTTGCTCTGTTAAACAACAACAATCGCTCATTTCACTTCTTTTTAGAAAGGTATTCAGAGCTCTAAAATTCATTTACTATCTTTTAAGATCAAACCTCTCTGCCAGGAGGTTCAGCATTATGTTGTGTAACCACCCTGCCTGGGGTTCAGCTCCTGGCTCTAAGAGCCCAGGGTGTGAGCAGAGAACAGCTCCAAGAGCTGCTGACTCGTGCTGGGAGTCTGGGAACTGCGCAAGGATCACACTGGGATGTGTCTCAGCCTCTTGCAGAACACAACACCAGTTTTCTTTTAAATTCAATCTTGAGATCTAATAAAAATCCCTTCCTAGAAGAGAATTCCCTACGTCTCCAGGCCCTCCCTCCCGTCAGCCATTCTCCCTCCCTCCCCTCCTCTGCGTGTCTTCGTTGGCAAGGCTAGAGCACAGCAGCTCTAACTTGCCTGCTGCACACGGGGCAGGGGGAAAGCAGCTCACCACGGCAGCTACAATGAAAACAAGGGTAAAAGAGTTTTGAACCTGTCACCATTACTTCTCTGAGCCTAAGTCAAAATATTTTTAATCAAATCTGATGGCCCAGGAAGACTAATTTCATTATGTCAGGCTGGCCAACTTCCACATGTTCGCTGTGGGTTTTTTGCCTCACATGCTCCAAGCCAAGGCTGCAGAAGAGGATAAGGCAGAAGAATCCCACTGGATATATGCTCCCTCTAGTAGCATGCCTGAAACCATTGTGATGCTCAGCCCACGTCATCAGCAAATCCCAGGAAATAGGGGATGGCATAAAGTAGGTGAAGGCTGAGCTTCTCTCCAGTTTCCTTCAACAAGTTGATACATCTTAGTGCCTTAATGTTTTGGCAGCCACTCACAGCCATGAAAACTCCAATCCTGCAACCTTCCTCAATATGGAATGCTTGTCTACACAGGGAAACAACTGCAGAATAAGATAAGGCATGGGTTGAAGCACTTGTATCTATTCTGGACTCATATCTGTTTCATAAAAGCACACAAAAAGCCTAAGTTGCTACTAAATAGCTTTTTCAATATGGCTTAACATACCTTTCAGATATACACATTGCACGTGAAGAGGATTGTTTAAAGCACAGCAGAGTTCCCTCGGTTCGGAGACAGTGTGTCAGTGTGAGGGCTAGCACAGCTTGGGATAAGCTAATGAATAAGGACTGTCACCTTGTCCCAAGGCATCCCAGATATTAACACCCAAAAAGCAACGCTAGGAACAAACTGCACAGTTGTCATAACAACAACCACACAGCACAGCCCAGGAGACGAGTGAGATGCCAGGAATCTGAAGTAAGAGAGAAATCAATTAAACCAAGAGATTCAGGACCTCTGGGTAACTTTGGCCACATGTCCTTGGAAAGGGAATATTTTGATTCTCAATAACTATCTGGGCTAAATAGACACAAGCACCCTGTGATAACATGGGAAAAACTACACACATCTATTTTTTAACCCAAGATCTTCCCAGGACATGGCACAGCCAGGCTGTCAGCAGCACCTGGCAGTGCCAACACATCTCGTTTTCTTGTTCAGTCACAGTTTATACACTCCCAGCTGAACTTTTCCACTGTAAAATACTTGTGATCTACCCAGGTAAAAAGAGCAAACAGTATCCATTCTTATTACGGATTCAGTATGAGGTTGGTCTTGCACATTTCTAATTTTCCTTTTTTTCTACAAAAGCTCAATCTAGAAACTTATCACCACTTAATGAAAGAAATGAAAAACTAATTCACATTTTTTGCTCTCTGGAATTTAGAATTTTGCAGTCAATTTAAAATACAAATTCTTGTCCTTGGTCCTACACATTTTTTCGTAAAACAGCAAAAACGTAACAAATGCAGGTTGCACATTCCACAAGACCATAAAAAATTTGCAGATTTTCAAGAGAACTGGTAGTAGCAAATACTTAGAAGTCCAAGAGTTATCTGGGGAGCAAGTTGCTGTTAATTACTATTGAGTTTACAAACTCGGTGGAGTTCCAAGAAGGAAATTTTGTGGGAGTGAGACAATCCAAAGCATTACAACATGGATAAAATCTTTGGGGCTTAGAGCTGCAGCACACCACTAATAGCTGGAAGTCTCTCAGAGGTGTCTCCATAGGCAGCAGATTCTATAAACTGATGCTCTAGGCTTTATTAAAATCTCATCTGGAACATTCAGCTATTTTCAGTGATTTTCCAGAAGAAACATTCATACTCATTTATGGCAAATATTGGCTTCTAGGGAGTCAAGTATCCGACTCCCTAAAACTTGCAAATCTTGACAGCAGCCTTACAAACGCTGAGTGCCACAAGCCAGGTTAGGTACAGCCACAGTGCTCCTACATAGGTATTTAGTCTGTCCTTAATCACACCCTCCCAGTTAAATAAATAAATCAAACGTTGTATCCAGGAGTTGTGATGAGCAGACAGAAACGACAAACAGCTCCACCTGAGTCCTGCAGCATGGAGACTGAGAAAAACAGCTCATTAATGGAAGGACAAAACAGCAACACTCGTCTATTTTCAGTCAGAGCGTGAAAAGAAGCATTGATCCGAAGCGCACGTTAATGCTGTTATCAGCACGTTAATCAAGCTCTCCACTTGGATCTAGCTGGGGTCTGAAAGGGAAAAATTAACTGGAAAGTTTTTGTAATTTCACAAAACCAGAGCTGAATACTGAGGGTTAAAAGGAAATAATTTACCAACCACGGCACATTACTATTCTCAGGGATAGTGCTTTCTAAAATTATGGGTCCTTATGGAAAAGCATTTTCCATCATAAGCCATGCACTGCTCAAGAATATATTTCATAGCAGCATCCTCCCAAAGGCATTTACCAGGAGAAACTTTCCAACTCTGTCTGTATTACATTTGAAATAATGTTAATACCATCTCCTTGGTATTTGTATCCTTGGCAGGGATACAAATGGACACAGGGTTTTTCCTGTGTTCCCCGTCTCCTCATGAGGGATAACATATATATAGATCTTCCACCACCTGAATGACTTCTGCTATGTTATTTATGTTTTAATGAGCACAGATTCACAGGCCAACAGCAGGGATGTAAAGCATGAGGATCTGGCTATTTAGTGTACACCAGCCAAGTTAGTATCAACTGAACTAAGAGAAATCCCTAAACACAGTGAGGAACAGCAGGACTTCAGCAACTTTTTGCTGGGTCAGGAAGAAATACTTCCAGAAGTAGCACTGCTATCAACATCAGCCAGTGTACCTCAGTAACTCTCTTTCCTGTGTTACACAGCGTGAAGTCAATTATTCAGTTCAGGTGTCAGTACCTCCATCAGCGAAACACCACTGAAATGAAGAGATAGTTTTCCCCTGAAACGCGAACCCTTGGGGCCGTCTCAGGCCACAGACACTCCTTGTGCTCAGAGCCAGCAGGGCATTACAGGACCTGGGCGTGCGGCTGCTCCCAGCGGTGCCGCCGGCCGGGACCGCTCGCTCACGGCCACGGGCAGGATCCGAGCGGGCCAGGCGCACCCGTGCCGGGAACCGCCCGGTGACCAGCTGTGGCTGCTCCTGGCACACCTTCGGCTTGTTCCAGCTGCGTTCACGTGTAACTACAGGCTGTGCTCTTAAGGAATTCGACAGCTGAACTGAGAACAGAAGGGCAGGGAGGAGGTGGAGCCCTTCTCACCCTTCCTCAGTGCTGCAGCTCACACAAGAGCAAGGCAGGCAGCGAGGAAAGGACAAGTTTTCAGAACTACAGCACGACTTCAGAGACTAAATCATCTTCCCACACAACTTCAGGAGCCCTTTTGCTCACAATACCAATTCTCTGCACATTCCAAAGAAGTATTTCCTCCTGTCAAGCTCCTTTGGGACTTCCACTCGCAGGAAAAACGCACCAGCCATGAACTCGACAAGCTTTCTGGTATTTCCCCCTCTAGCTTATTTCTATCCCCATCATCTGCTCCACAGAGATTTTTTTCCACCACAAGAACCTCTCCCCACGCAGTAGAAGGACAGGCACACTCATGTATACTCACAGCCTGAAAACAGGGTTTGTGACAACATTAAGAATTTGCAGCACCCAAAATTAATCAGTTTTATCATTCATTTGAAATAACATTTAGATGAACTGTCCCTGGTGTGTGAGAACCCCAACCCTGGGCAGCAGATGTAGAGCGACATAATCAGAATTGTCTGTCAACATCACACACACCATCCAAGAGTTGTACAGCTTCAGTAACAAGTGGGAGGGGGAGGAGAAAGCAGCAGCACAAGTTTCTTATCAGAACAAATCCTCCTGCAAGTAGACAAAAATTAGAGCTTTGCATTCACACCAATCTGGTCGCTTGAGTGTATCCATGGTAACCCCCATCCTTCAGAAATTCCAGTGTGCATCTACACACTGCTTTTACATTCCACTGACACACGAACAGAATTGAGAGCACTGGAGTGTCAGCTCCATTAATCTGCTTCTACTTCAGCGATAGAAGTGCATTAGGAGACAGAGAAGCTCCCCTACATCTACTCTTTAACCCAAATTCCTCCAGCATGCAGCTGGAATTTCTGGATTACTCTGTTCTTCGACAACAATATTTATTGTCCTGCACCAGGAGGATGAGCTCTGCAGGATTCTGAATAGTTTGAATGCCTTGTTAAGCAGCATTTACTAATGTCTGACTGATACATAAATGTTCGATTATACCAAAAAGGATGAAAATTTTTTTTTTATATCAACAGCATGTTTAAAAATTCTCAGCAAGGATATGGTAATAGAGCATTTTCTCAGGAAATTTGACAGATTTAATAACCTTTCTAACCTGATTTAATCAAAGGCTCCTTAAAAGAAAGGTTTTTAATATGTGGACCTGAAAAAGAAAATTATGTTGGCATTTCAGATTTCTCTATGATAAATCAAAATCTCCTGCTAACTTAGCTTGCTATTCTTAGATAATTTGCATGATTTCTTTTAATAGCGTATCAGCACACAAAAATCAGAATGAAAACCAATATCTGAAACAATAGCCTGTGAAAACGATGATGTTTAAATGACTCAACGAGCAGGACCGGGATGTTGTTCCACCGGAACAGAACCGTGTGATTTCCTGACAATGTCATTACAACTTTTGGTAACTGTGACGGGAGAAGAGGGCAGGATTTCTGCCCCAGGAGCTGACCCCTGCCCTGCCCTGGCCCTCGCACACAGCCCGGCGTTGTCCCCAGCGCCGCCGCCCGAGGGCCGCGGGCTGCCCCGCGCAGCTCCGAACGCCGCCCGCACCTCGCTCTGCCTCCGCTGGCTGCGTCAGCACAGCAAAACGCTCTTCATGGTCAACGAGAAAGCAGATTCATCCACAGTTAAAGCCAACAAACAAACAAAAAAACAACCCCCAAATTCAACCCGCACGGGATAAACAACTGTTGTTCTTTGAGGAACTTGTTTTCACTCAGCTTTGCTTTTGTGCTGCTCTTTATAATTCAAATTCAGAGCTGTGCCAGAAAATGGCAGGCATGTCCTTGGAACAACACATTCAAGACGGGACTATTTTTATCCATAAAACATTTCCAGTGATATCTTTGGCAAGATTGGAGCAGCGGTGTCCTGGAACCAGGTAAAACCAATGGAAACCTCCTCTCAATCTCATTTTGGCACCTTTGAAATCTCATTTATGTTGCCTTTTCTGGTGAAAACAGATGGAGTTAATTGCTGCTTTTTTAGTTACTAAAGCTAAATTACCTTCAGAATGAGTCCTGCATGTATGCAGAGAGCTAGCACGAGCTCTGCAGAATACAAATGGAACTTGCCAAGCAACATTTGAATTTTTAGATTGTATTTCATTCAGATGCCTAAAATTTGAAAAAAGCTTTTCTCAGGAGGACTTTTGTTCAGTGAAGAAATGAGAGATTTGCTGTTTACACAAATGCCAGTCATTTTCCAAAGCCATCCCTCTCAGCTCTAGAGTCCAACTGCCACAGCAGTTATGTCTAAAGCAGCTTTCCTTTCACCCGATGTGCTCCTACAACACATAGAGAAATTCACCAAATGCAAGATGTGAAGCTTTTTATATTTACATCGGAAAAGAAAACAAAATAGACAAAAGCTTCTTCTGCTTGGAAGAACAAAAAAGAAATCTTAGTAATCATAAACAAACTGGAGAAGCTGTAAAATTCTCCCTTGCCCTCTTCACATGTCCCCTTGGTAAGAACTTGCACAAAAAGATACAAACAGGGGAATATTATTGCTTCAGTAAAGGGCTTATTAATATCTCAGCTGCAGAGTCACAGCATCTGCACTCCTTATCAGAAAAGTACTGAGTTATTTTCCCTTTCTTCACCTCTTCATTAAAACTCTAAATATCACCATTGTGCCCAGAACATTGGGGGAAACCAATTTGATGTCTGGAAAGTAAAGGCTTAGACATGGGAATGCTTTAGTCTTTCAAAGTTGTATTAAAGTAAGAGTAATAGAGAAAGACAAACTAAGAGAATATGAAAGGAAACAGAACAGAAGAATTCAGAAGATTTGGAAATGTATTTTAATTACAGAGACTGCAGATACAGCAAATGCAGAGCAGACTGAGGAGATTCAGCAATGTCTGAATTCTGACAGGTTTTCAGATGGCTCAGACTCGTTGTGCAGAAGGCAGTAAATATTTCATGGCGTTTATTTTGAGCATTTTTGCTTGGAGTCAGGTCTTGTGGGTTAGTAAAAGCCAACACCATGTTACAAACCAAGAGCGCGTGTTCACACTCTGGGGGCAGCCCAGACCGAGCCTGTTCAGTGAGCAGTCCCCTCGGCTGTGAGGAGCCGTCGCTCAGAGCACAGGGCTGCACACCCAGCACCTCCAGCCACTGCTCAAGTTTGTCCTCAAATATGTGGTACAAACTGATCCGCAATCCTCCAGCAGTTTGTTTACAGGTTAAGTCAAGAGATCTATGCAGGTAAGTCAACTGTGTCCTTCTGCCAGCTCAGAAATCCCAACTGAAACAGCTCACCCGATCGTGTGCTGTCAGTTCATCTGAAATAGAAGTGTTATGGGCGGAAATGAAGAACCCGGGTAAAATCGAGATGCACAGGGGAAAATAGCCTCTCCCTACCACAGCTCCCCTCTAGGATTTACACACCTTAGTTCTCTGTTGCATTGGCTCTAGGCTTTAAGACTATTTGTTCTTCAAACCTTCTCCCCATGAGCCATAACTTTAATTCTTTCTAAAATATGACAGACTGAACACTGGAAAAGGCAGGATGTTGGGTATGTGCTGGTAGTCCACCTGGAAGTACCATATCCCAGGGATAAGGCAGCCCTGATCTTTGGAGTCAAGAAGGATTTTCTCCCCCACCAAAGACTGGTTGTGCTTTCTTGTTTTCCCAGGAGGAAAGCTGCATGGAGGCAGCAGGGTTTGTTCATAGCTTTAAAGCTATTTGTGATGACTCAGTGTAAATAACTACTTTGGAACACTAAATATTCCCCAATAAACACTTGACAAATAATTCATATATAGAAATACATTTTAAAAAATCAAAGCAAAGAGAGCAAAGTTAAAATGTTTCACATTCTAGTTGAAATGATGAAGAGAAAATGATGAAAAACAAGATGTTTCTGCCTCTATCCTGCTGACATCTAGATTGCATTTTATCATCCTTGGGGGTGACAAATTGGGCATCTGTACAGTTATTTTCTTCTCTACTGAAGCCTTTCTGGAATAATCTCAGACAGAGACACTTGCCTTGCTCAGGTGATAAAATTTTATTCATATTCTCCTGTAAACAACAGCAAATTACCAGTGCATTTCCTTCTCACCAAATCACCTTAGCAACCCTTGTGAAACACCTCCGACTTTCAGAGGGAACTCAGAATCTCATGGAGACCTGCAAAGCCTCCAAAGGAAAAACAGCACTGCTGGTAAAAACAACTATAGCTTTATGTTTTGCTACACAGAATCTTATGATCCTTAAAAGACACAAAGGTTTTGAGAAGGAACTTGTGCAAAGCAGAGGTGCAAACGTTCCCTCTCAGAGCAAAAACTTCTGCCCAGGACACGGTGCTGCCATTGGCTCCTGCCCAACACAGCTTCAGACGGAGCCAGGTCAGTGATGGCAGCACTGATCAAACACCACCAGCAGGAACTTCCCTGTCTTAACTCCTGGGGTGACTCTGGTCACACATTCAGCAGAAGAGCAGCATTTTTTGCTTGAGAGAAACTGAGTCTGAACTGGAGTCAAACCAATGTTTTTCAGAACTTCTCATGGATTGGGAATGCTAAGAAAATTCAGCAGGAATAACATACACGTGCATGTGTGCTTCCTGGCTTCTCAGTGAGATGTATGCTTTTCCCAATTTCCTGTAAGTAAGAGATCCCAGATTCTCTTTTCTTCTTTTTTATTTTCTTCACTATCAGCCTCAGGAATTCTTGAATATTTTGAGAGACCTCAAAGCTGCCTGCAAGTGATTGTTGCCATTCAATAGTCATTGATTCCAGACAGTGCCTGGCTGGGGTTGACCAATATCCCTATCAGGCAGCTGAAATTCCAAAAATGTCAAAGTTACTTTACAGGGTTTTTAAAGAACCCAAGTCCTGTAGCATTGTAAGGCGCTTCCTTTCCTGACATCTTCAAGATCAACCTTGATTATCTGTACCTACAATTTTCCTCTGTGACATATCCTCCCGGAGTCACGGGTGAACCCAAGAGGGGCTGCTCCCTGCGAGACAGAGCCCGGATCCTCACACACCTCACTGCCGCCTCAGACAACAAGCCTGCCTTACATTTTCAGCAGCTTGTGTCGAAACACCGCCTTTCTGCCAGAACGTCCCGGTCTGGAACAGTCCGGCAGGGGCGACCGACCGTGAGCAGCAGGCTCCCTGCCGGGGGCAGCGGCTCACGGGGCAGCCGGGCTGGGCGTCCAGCGCAGCCACACCCGGCACCAGGCCCAGCCCCTGGCCCCAGCCCTGAGCAGAGGCTGCCACTCCATCACAGCAAGTTTTTAACTTAATCACAGGATTTCTAACTCGGACCGAGTAGATCGTGCTTTTCACTCTGACAGTCCTTTGTCAGCCAGGCAGCTCGACCGCCAGAACACAGCTCCAGCTTTGGCTTTTTGACCACAATTTTCTCAGCTCCTCTGGATAAAGAGGATAAAATCTGCAGGCCGTGTCAAAAACACTAAGGCCAACTTTGTTATAAAACAATTCACTTCAGAATCTTTGAGAACCTTGAATACTTTTGAACTATGTGTGGCAGGAGATGAGGTCGCATGTGATTTGCCCTTCAAATGGAATTCCAGGAAGGTGCATTTATAGATATCTAAAAAGAGCTGCAATAATTCCACAAGACCATGCTCTACCTGAGCACACATCCGTTTGCTGTAAAGTTAGGTACAACTTAGAAAAGAAGAGGTAGGGCAGCCTAATAGATCTGTTTCAATTACAGACCTAACTAAAAGCCGCTTTCTGCCCAGTTCTGAGCAGCACTTTGAAGTCAGAAGGATGAAAGGGTGCTCAGTGTCTGACAGCCTGGGGGCTCTGGTGCAAATGAGCAAAAAGATCTGACTCCTCATTGACCAGGGCCTGCGCCTGCTGCAGGGATCACCAGCTCTAAGGAAAAGGTCCCCTGCCCACTCCTTCTGTCTCATGCTCGGGTATGTAATGCTGCTTGAAACAAATTCTGGATCTGGATAACAACAGATCACATCAAGGATGGGTAAACAGGCTTAAGAATGGAATAAATTTAGAGAAAACTTTATCTACAAGATCATGGTAAATCTGCTAGATTAAAACCCCTGTTCACAATTGCATTCTCAAGGCCACAGGACATCCAGCAGCATTCAGTACCAGTACCAGTTTCTACCAGCACAGGCCAGGAGAATCAGGTTAACAATTCCCACAGCCATTTATAAAGCTGCCAGCCTATACAATGGCTTTTTTAGTCTCTCACCATTGATCTGGAATAACAGATCAGCTTATCTCCCATGGTTCAGAAGCCTCAAAAAGAAGACAAAATTTAAGTCACTCAAAATCACCAATGCTCTGTAGGACATTACTGGGATTTGCAAGTCTTTGGATAGCCGTGCACCTGGACTTCAGCACGTATTTTGTTACTGAACCACAATCAAAGAGCTGAAGATAATAATCAGCAGGGCCAGTTCAGACACCCACGACCCAACATCCCTCTGCACAGATCCAGTACCACATTTGCTGGGCCAGCCCCTGGTTCATTCCAGCTGCTGAGCTGGCTGTTGTTTGGCTTTTGAATAGTAACGGGGCCAGACCTCTCTACAAATAAAAACACATTTCTTGTGAGTCAGAACTACCAAAGGATTTAGCTTCCCTCCCCCATCTTCTTTTCCCTAAATTCTGGAATGCAGAAACATGTCATAATTACCCTGAAAGCAATAGAGGAAACACAGCAAGGAGGAACTTGCTTTTTGATCGTGATCCAATGAATGAGTGTTGCCACAAAGACTCCCTGTTATCAGCGTGCAATTAAAGCCTTCCCAGAAAAGAATTCAGATTATAGGTAGGCATTCATACCTAAGGGATAAAATCTTTGCCATGTACTTTAGAACCCCTGTGTAAACATTCTGTAACTGTATTCCTTTCTAAGAAATTAGGTTTTGAGAGAGGGATAATTTTCTTCTAGTAACTAAATGGTATTAAATAATGTTATAACTACAATTGCTCATGATCCAGCACAGATTTTACATTTTGCTGTGGAAGATGTACAGCAAACATGTAAAGTGAAGCACTGAAGATGGCTGGCAAACGCATGGCTGTTACACTCCTGGGATGGTTTCTATAGCCCGTGGGGTTTTGTGTTTCCCAGCAATCATTAAGTAGTTTATTCTCTAGGTTTGGATAGTTTCTTGCAGCACTTATGGCACAAACACCACAACACTGTGCTACGGCAGGACCACTTAAGAAAAATTAAATGAGAAAATAAAAGATTCATCAGAAGAAGAATTTCTCTCCCACTTCCTTAATGTCTCAAATGTTTCTTCTCTTTTCAGTGCTTAGCACTAGAAAAAATGGAAAGAGCACACAGCATAAATGATGATCAAACAATTCAGTTGTCCTCGTGACTGACAAATTCACCTGCAGAAATAACCCTGCAGCTTCCCGTCGTGCTGCCATGAGCTACCTGAGCTCCCTGCAGGAGATGAGGGATGGCTGCCCCACAGCTGGCAGCTTCCCCGGAGCCCACCTACAGCAGACATGGAGCCTGACCTCAGCTTCTCACACTCTGTTTCATGCTCAACAACAATTCTGTGAAAAAAGCTCATTTACAGAAACTCCTGATGAGAACATTGGGAGAGTTACCCCCTTATGGGGAAGTTTATGTCTCCACAACTCAATTTACCATATATGGGACTTGCTTTTTTCATATACTCCTTAAACTTATTTTTTATTTTTTACTCAGTAATTTAGGCTATAGAAGGGGACACACAGAAATAGCGGTGGGTTGAGAGTGCAGTTAGTTGAGGAACTCATTAGAAGTGCAGAATGTGTAAATTTTCTGTGTACACAATTATAATTTGATGGTTAAATAAATACATTTTAAAAATTAATCAAGTATTGCACTCTGAAGTAAAAGCATATTTACATGTGTTGTATTATGTTGATGTTGGAAATACAGTATAACTGATGAGAAAATTTTAATTATTTAATTGGTTTTCAAGTCTTGCAAGGTATCTTGTGTTTATAAAACCCTGTTATTTTTCAGTAGATCAGACTATAGAGAACACACAGAATTTTCACTTACGTGAAGGGGAGTATCACCCCTCACAGCTCATCTGCTTTTGGTGACAGTTCAGTGGTGGCTGTGGGAGCAGGCTTGCCTTGCTCTGAAGCAGCACAGAGCCTGGAAACGAAAGTGCTTGGAGAGGAGAACAAGAAGGGCAGCGATGCTTATGTGAGGCAGACTGCATGGGCGTTGGGAGCAGCTCAGGTTCATGGGAGCTGAGGGTGATTTACACCGAAGTGTCGCGGCTCTGCCCCGGGTAGGACATGCTCCCCTCACACCCCATCCACCATATTTGCTCCCCTCAGAGTCCGTCCTACCGCCTGCGCCGAACCTTTGCGAAAGCGGCAGTGAGCGCCAATCAGAGCACAGCGTGGGAACATCGGGCCAATCAAAATGCAGCGCGGGAACACCGGACCAATCAGGGCGTAGGGCGGGAACTCCGGGCCAATCTGATTGCAGCACAGGAGCTCCGGGCCAATCGAAGCACAGCGCGGGAACAGGGGGCCAATCGGAGCTCAGAGCGGGAACTTAGGGCCAATTGGAGGACAGCGCGTGAACACGGGACCAATCAGAGTGCAGTGCGGGAATTCCAGGCCAATTGGAGAGCAGCGCAGGAACAGCAGACCAATCAGAGCACAGCCTGTGAACACCGGACCAATCAGAGCGCAGCGGGGGAACATGGGACCAATCAGAGCACAGCGTGGGAACTCTGGACCAATGGACAAGCAGCGCGGGAACACGGGCCAATCGGAGCTGAGCGGGGGTACTCCAGGCCAATTGGAGTGCAGCGTGTGAACACGGGGCCAATCAGAGCACAGCGCGGGAACTCCGGACCAATCAGAGCACAGCGTGTGATCATGGGACCAATCAGAGCACAGCGCAGGAACAACAGACCAATCAGAGCACAGCGTGTGATCATGGGACCAATCAGAGCACAGCGCAGGAACAACAGACCAATCAGAGCACAGCGTGTGATCATGGGACCAATCAGAGCACAGCGCAGGAACAACAGACCAATCAGAGCACAGCGTGTGATCATGGGACCAATCAGAGCACAGCGCAGGAACAACAGACCAATCAGAGCACAGCGTGTGATCATGGGACCAATCAGAGCACAGCGCAGGAACAACAGACCAATCAGAGCACAGCGTGTGATCATGGGACCAATCAGAGCACAGCGCAGGAACAACGGGCCAATCAGAGCACAGCGTGGGAACGCCGGACCAATCAGAGCGCAGCGCGGGAACTTGGGACCAATCAGAGGACAGTGTAGGAACGCCGGACCAATCAGAGCACAGCGTGGGAACTCCGGACCAATCAGAGCGCAGCGCGGGAACTCGGGACCAATCAGAGCACAGTGTAGGAACTCCGGACCAATCAGAGCACAGGGAGGGAACACGGGACCAATCAGAGCCCAGCGCGGCAACTCCGGACCAATCAGAGCGCAGCGTGGGATCTCCGGACCAATCAGAGCACAGCGTGTGATCACGGGACCAATCAGAGCCCAGCGCGGCACCGCCGGACCAATCAGAGCGCAGCGCGGGACGAACGGACCAATGAGAGCGCAGCGTGGGAACTCCGGACCAATCAGAGCACAGCCTGTGAACTCTCGACCAATCAGAGCGCAGCGTGGGATCTCCGGACCAATAAGAGCACAGCCTGTGAACGCGGGACCAATCAGAGCCCGGCGCGGGAACACCAGACCAATGAGAGCACAGCGTGCTTCTCCGAACCAATCAGAGAGCAGCACGGAAACGCCGGACCAATCAGAGCACAGGCTGTGATCATGGGACCAATCAGAGCACGGCATGTGAACACGGGACCAATCAGAGCACAGCGCGGGAACTTGGGACCAATCAGAGCACAGCGTAAAAACTCCGGACCAATCAGAGCACAGCGTGAGAACTCCGGACCAATCAGAGCACAGCGTGTGAACTCAGGACCAATCAGAGCGCAGCGTGGGACCACCGGACCAATCAGAACCCAGAGCGGGAACTCCAGACCAATCAGAGCACAGCGTGTGAAGACGCGACGAATCAGAGCCCAGCGCGGGAACACCGAACCAATCAGAGCACAGCGTGTGAAGACGCGACGAATCAGAGCCCAGCGCGGGAACACCGAACCAATCAGAGCACAGCGTGTGAAGACGCGACGAATCAGAGCCCAGCGCGGGAACACCGAACCAATCAGAGCACAGCGTGTGAAGACGCGACGAATCAGAGCCCAGCGCGGGAACACCGAACCAATCAGAGCACAGCGTGTGAAGACGCGACGAATCAGAGCCCAGCGCGGGAACACCGAACCAATCAGAGCACAGCGTGTGAAGACGCGACGAATCAGAGCCCAGCGCGGGAACACCGAACCAATCAGAGCACAGCGTGTGAAGACGCGACGAATCAGAGCCCAGCGCGGGAACACCGAACCAATCAGAGCACAGCGTGTGAAGACGCGACGAATCAGAGCCCAGCGCGGGAACACCGAACCAATCAGAGCACAGCGTGTGAAGACGGGACGAATCAGAGCCCAGCGCGGGAACACCAGACCAATCAGAGCACAGCATGTGAACTCGGACCAATCAGAGTGCAGCATGGGAACTTGGGACCAATCAGAGCACAGCGTGGGAACTCGTGACCAATCAGAGCACAGCGCGGGACCACTGGACCAATCAGAGCGCAGCTTGGGAACTCCGGACCAATCAGAGCGCAGCGTGTGAACACGGGGCCAATCAGAGCACAGCGCGGGAACTCCGGACCAATCAGAGCGCAGCGCGGGACCACCAGACCAATCAGAGCGCAGCTCGGGAACTCCGGGCCAATCAGAGCACAGCGTGTGAATACGGGACCAATCCGAGCGCAGCGCGGGACCCCCGAACCAATCAGGGCGCAGCGTGGAACTCCGGACCAATCAGAGCGCAGCGTGTGAACACGGGACCAATCAGAGCACAGCGCGGGAACTCTCGGCCAATTAGAGCGCACCGCGTGAACACGGAGCCAATCGGAGCGCAGCTCAGCATCTCCGAGCCAATCGTAGCACAGCGCGGGAACACAGGGCCAATTGAAGTGTGCCGCCCACCCTCCGGGCCAACTGGAGCGCGGCACTGCCGGGTGCGCCCTCCCACCCCTCCTCCGGGTGGGCAGAGCCCCCGGCACGCTGAGGCGTGTGGAGCTCCATAATGAAACTCGGAACTGTGTCTGACCAGTGAAAATGTCACCAGAGAGCAGCAAGTGTTGCTAAATGCTGACCCACTATTCACGTGTGTCTGAGATTCGTGGCCCTGGTCAATGTCCCACAGGTACCTTTGACAGCAGCGTCACCAATGGCCTTCTGAATAAAGGTCATTTCCCAGTGCCCTCCAGATGCTGTAAAGTTAAAATCATGAACCAAGATAATTAGGTTTTGTTACAGTATCGCCTAAAAATCTATGTGTATTTACCTCTGGTTATTAAAACCTTCCTCCTCAAGGAAATGACTGGTAAATGACAAAAGGAACATTATTGTTTACATCTGTTTACTCTGATAAACTTACACTGCTCCATAGCTAACTCGCATTAATTACACAGCGTTACCTGTTCTGAACACAGGCAGCTGTTGGGAGAGTCACAGACAGGTCTGACTTTTAATGGGGGAAGGTAGACTTAGGTAGATTTTTGTAGCCATCTCTTCTGTGTCCTATATGGAATCTGCTCATAAATCTGCCCTATCTGTAGCAATGATGATGGATGGATGGATGGATGGATGGATGGATGGATGGATGGAAAACAAGGGTGGGCTCAGGCCTAGAAATTCACAGCCTTCCTTTCACGGAGACGAAGATTACAGAGGAGTAAACTGCAGCATTTTATAGTGGAGTATATTAATACATTCTACTAATAAATAGAAACTAATAAATAGAAAAGTAGAGCCTGCACAATCTGGAAGTGGTAACTGCTTTTCACGCAACATGCAATTTCCATTTTTTATTAGTCAGGTCTTCTCACACTTTTCCTCATTAGTTCACCACAGAATCACTGCTTTTATTGCTGTGAGCTTATCTTAATTGTGCTAAAACAAACATTTTGGGTATCAGGGACCCTCACAATAACCATTTATTCCAGTTTGTGTTTCCTTGCAACAACCACGAATTTACTTTCTGCAGTGACTACGCTGGGATATCACAAGGGGCTTTTCAAAATGTAAAGCATTTCATAGTTTTAAAAATGTAAGACAAACATATGATGCATTAAATTTAATAGTTGAGTATGTGCTTTGATTTTTATCTATTACTTGAATTGAAACTCTGATGGAAAGTACTCAGCACAAAATCTTAGTGTTTGGTGGGCAGCTTTCTTCCTTCTACCTGCCTCAGGAACTTCTAACACAGCTCCATGTCCCACCTGCAGCTTACAGCTGACTTCTGGAAAGACCCTCAAACAGCTGTCTCCGCACTCACCATTACCAGAGACATTCCTGTCAGTGATCCAAATATTTTACATGTTAACACAGATGTGTGCAGGGGTGGAGTGCAGGAGAACTGTTCAGAACAATCCTGAATAAGCCACCTTCCTCCACTTGGTCTCGTTCAGCACACCCTTGAGCAGGTACCTTTCACAAAGTGAAAGTTCTACAGATTCTGTTCTCTGTGATTTTAGGAGAGTTGGGGGAAACAAATTGTAAAATGAAACTGGAAAATATTGATAATCCTATCTCAGCTTAATATGAAATAAAATCAATGAAATAAATTTTTGGATGTGTTTCTGTGAGGCTTCTGTGGCTTGCTCTGTTTTGGAGCAGTTGCAGGCTGCCCCAGTCCATGTTCCTGTGCCTCCCACATTTCTTTACTTCCTTGAATTGACTTCTCTTTGTTTTACTTCTTGCTCTGATCCCCAAAGAGTCTAGATTTATATCTTAATCATCTTTTCTACTTCCTCTGTTGAATGACTTGTCCTCCATTCAGCTGGGCCCCCAAACCCCACTGCTTCTCCCCCTGTCCCCCCAGGCCCCCTCTTTGTCCCTGCTCCTCTCCTGCTCCTGGCTCACACCCGCTGTCCTTTTCCTGACCTGACTTTGTAACCTCTCAGTCATCCATGACTCCACTTTCCCTGTGTCTTTTTACCACTAGGCATTAGCAAATTCCCACCCTTACTCTTTAACATCATCTCTCAAAAATTTTTCCTCCTAAACTTCATTGCCAAAATGATCCGCGCTGTGTTAATTTGGTGCCTCATTCCCTGCACCTCCCTTCCGATGGGAACTTGGCTGCACCTCTTTCAGTGCACCCAAACGCAGCTGCAAAATTATTTTGGTTTTGTGCCCTTCTCTCTTGTGGCTTCTTGACTTCCTCCAGAGAACCAGCAAGATTCGGTTTGCTGGTTAGGCCTTGCCTTTTATTTCCTGTCCTGCAAAGTACTGCAAAATAAAGTCCAAAAAAAGGAGATTGAGCAACACACTCGTGGATACACACTGTGGAATCCCTGTCCTCAGCCAGTGTGGCTGCTCTTAGGCAGGATGACAGCCATCCATGATATCAGTGTTCCAGCACAGGTGTGAGAGGGAAATATCCAGAGGAAGTGAAAATCCCACAATAAGCCCTCTGAGTTTCATCAGGAAAACAAGGGAAAAGCATCTTTTTTAATCAAATATGTTACTGTTTTAATATTTTTTATTAATTTCAGCTCATTCTCTGGAAAAAATCAAAATGTATAATTGAAAACGATTTAAATGAAATATTAGTCCTTAAAAATACTTCTCAGCCGACCTCTTTAGTTAATTCAACTTAATCCAAACACAACTTTTTTGTTGCAGAAAGTGTTCACATAAGAGTAAGTCTATCCAGAGCCAGATTCTCCGAGGATGTTTCATATGATGGTGGCTGTGAATAGACTCACGTTCAAAGGCGTGGGAGTCAGGCACAGGTGGGAGTGCAGTGCGTTCTCCTCTCGAGGTGTTCACATTCCATTTGAAACGGGAAACAGCCTGAGGAAAACGCGGTGCAGTGTTTGGGTCTCTCTGCCTCTGGGTTGTTACCGCCAGCCAGCCGAACACATTACGGTGTGTTTGATCACGGGAAAGCGCTCCAGCAGATCCTGCCGTGGCGCTTCCAAGGAGCTGTGGGTTCTGAACTGTCGGCTCCTGTGCCGCTCCCCTCGCTGGCCAGCACACGCCCTGAGGCCAGCGGCCGGCCCGAGTTCACACGTGGCTCCGGGAGGAGCTCAGCCGGCGCACGGCCGGTGCTGCAGGGCACCACCGGGTGTTGGGGGCACGGAGCCGGCCGGAGGGGCTGGATGCTGCACCCACCGATCCCACTGCTCGCTGCTTGAACTATGAACAACGAGTGGAAAAGGAAGAATCAGCCGGAGCAAGTGCCTGAGAATCAGTGGGAAGCCAAACGCACAGGCCCGCAGTGCAGTACGTCCATAGCGCCCACCTGGGACGGTCACCGAGCACTGGTAGTAGAACGAATCTGTCTGGAATAGACTTTTATACACTGGAGTCATTGTTAGGAATTTTGTTCTTTATTTAAAACGTATTTAGCCTTCCAAATACTCTGCCCCAGTCCAAGTTTTCTCTTCAACCCTTTTGGAGAGGTTTAGAGTAGCTCGGCAGTCGGTCCACGTTCAAGGCAACCCCTGATAACGCTGTGTGTAACCCACAGGCCTTTCTTTACTCTGCCCTTGACCTACACATGGTTTTAGTCTCCATATTCTTCCCAAGAAGCCATTTTATTTCTGCCGTGCCCACAGGTGTGAGAAGCGTGTGGTGCTTTCCAGGTGTTTCTGCAAGGCCCAGCAATGACTTCACTTGGGTGTTCTCCGTCTGGAGACTGGAACATGCTTTCCCTTTTACAGCTCAGACATTCCTACAGGCCACAGGACGCTCCTGTTAAGTTGCCCATTTGAAAGCTCTGTGCACCTCTCCTGCCATGTCTGGCAACACAAAACGTTCCCAACAGCATATGTTTGTTTTCTTGGAATAATTTGATTTGCAGTTGCTTCCCGATGCATTTTCCCTGCTTTGCATATTGCTTTGTTTGTGCCTACCAGACTCTTCAGTTTCAAGAAACTTCTGAACTATTCTTAGTCCTAAATAATTTTACACTCAATTTGAACTACCAGCCAGTATTTAACGGGGAATTACACATAAATCAACAACACCTGTCTTCATAAAAGAAATTTAAGACTTTTTGTTCAAACTAATTTCCTTATGCCTGAAAAAGAGAGTGCAGCCATAAACCAAGGGCTGTTCAGCAAGGATTATTTCCAATAACATTAAAATTATTTACGACAGTATTTACAATAAACTTGTTAGAATTTTCCTTTACATGTCAATGAGTGAACCCTCCAGAAACAACCACAATGCACATAACTCCCTCTCTCACATGCATTTCATCCTCACCAATCCCAGGATTGTTTCTGTTACGGCGTTAAAGAGCCAGAACAAATCAGAATCTTTCTCAGCAGGATTTTAAGTCAACATCATTTAAATTAAATGATACTACCAAAAAAATCCCACTACACTTTGTTCTAGTTATGCTTTGAAGTTCTTTTACAGGAATAGACATTTTAGCTTGATGAGAATCATGAAAAGAAACTTTCTTCTGTGGAATAATTTTAATAATCCATGAATTTTCAAAGTGTGACTACAGTTCTGAGGTCTTACAGGAAGTGTGAGGTATTTTAGATAAATCTAATGCTATTTCACCACCAGCAAAAAAATTTTTTAGTGAAAAAAGCTTGTTTCATTTCAAATGTGAGAAATGGGCTCTAGAAATATTATGGCTTAATTTTTTAAAATTTGAAACAGACAAAATCTCTATTAAAGTGTTCTTTAACAAAAATTACATTTTAATTTGAAAAGGAAAAGTGCTACAAATACTTTTATTTTTAATTTTGTAAAAGGGATAATAAATTTTCTTAAACTGTTACTTCTAACAGAATTAACCCTCTCTGTATTATTATCTTGAGTTGCTCTCAATCAGATCCTTCTTGCACTGAGGCAGGAATTTGCATAAAGGAACATGTGCTTTGTTATACAATAAGCACGAATATTAGCAAACTTGTACATCCTTCTGCCTTATATACCCACGTTTTATTCAGAAATGCTTGGGGTTTATTCTGTTTAAAGTGAAAGATTCAAAAACGCTTTGAGCACAATAAACCAGCCTCACTGGGCTTTTTTTGGCATTCACAGTGCATTTTGAATCAGCAATATTGTCCAGAGGCTTGTACAGCCCTTCAAACATTTTAGAAGCAATTAAACAAGGCTTTCTCAGGGTGAGATCCTGCTTGCTGCGCTCAGCTGTGCGGCTGCCGAGGCCCCTGTTCTCAGCACCACGGGCTGGGCTGCGTGCCGGGACTGCAGCGCGGCGAAACCCCCCTCGTGGCACGGCGGCCTGTGCTGGCAGACCCCTGCTCTCCGTCCCCTCTGCTCCCTTCTGGTCTTCCCGCTGTTTCAGGTGTTTCCCGGGGATCAGGAGGCAGCGGAGCCGCAGCAGCACCCCCTGCCTCCTCACGGGCACTGGAGGGAACCTCGTGTGGGGCAGACGCCCCAGCACTGCGGCCCCCCAGAACTGCAGCCACGGCTCCACGCGGTAACGCTCCAAACAAAACCTAAAATCTATTCTTTTAAATTGGGCACGCATCCAACAGCAACACTCAGCCCCTGCCAGCCTTTAAACATAGTCACGAAAATCACCCAGACTAAGCAACCAAGAGATTAATTTTTTGGCACTTTGTACTGTTGTGCCCCCACACCTCCTAAATATCCTTTGAAGCCCTCATGTTCCACCCTGGGAGGTAAAGTGTGAGGCTCAGGTGATGTAAGGCTGAACACGTATTAGGTGAAGTGTTTTGTCAAGAGACACCTGACAAAATTAAAGTTTAAACATTCATACAGGGTAGATCAAAGGTCATTGCTGCCCTCAAGCAAAACATAAAGCGTTAAAATCCTGGTTCTACAGAAATCAACAGGAGCACAGTCACAGCAGGGAAATCCCAACAATCAATACTGCTAATTCTGTCCCGGAGGTTTCAGTGGTCAAGTGGAATTTCCATTTAGCAATGAAAACATATTGGAAATCACCTAGATGTGCCAGCCCTTAGTCAGCTTGGTTCATCCTCCAGGGAAATCCCGGCACAGGGTGGGATTTGGGATGTACTTCTCCACCCAGGAGGAGGGACCCAGAGCCCAGGAACTGCTCGTGCCACACTTCCATCTTCATCCACAGACACACTGGACACCGACCCTCACACCAGGCCTGGGCAGGGGATACAACCCCATTCAGGGAATTACTCAGTACCTGATTTCCAAAGGCAATTTAGGCAAGATCTTCCCATTGAAACCAGTAGGAGTGGGAATAGATTGGCTGGAAAGGATCTGATTGATTGGACATGAGAACAAGCAATACAGGTACGACAGACACTGACTTGAAGACTGAGTCACTAAGGTCTGTGTCCTTCCAGAACCCAGCAAATATCTCTATTTCATTGGTCATTTGGTATTTTTAATGTCTTTTCAGATTAGTTCCGGAGCTGACACATGGCCTAATGTGGAGAAACTAAACTTTATAGATTGAAAAAAGTATTTTTCATTTACATGACTACAAGCAACCTTGCAATCTCCTTAGGGGGAGTTCATAAGAATTAAGAATATTAAATTATTAAAACTGTCAAAACCTAGACATTTTCAAAATAATATAATGAGGTTCTATAGATCCACAGGGTGGAGAACATTAATACCCTGCTGACACTCCTCGAAAAAGGATGAACCCTCTCTGCCAGGCCCAACACTTCATACTTACAGCCTTCAAATTCCCAGGCTGCGCTTTTAACTCGCAGCGTGGGGATGGGGTGGATACTCCTCCTGTTCTCCAGGGCTCACAGACCTTGGCTGGAGCTCCTTAACCTCTTGGCATTGTGTCCAACATCCCATGACAATAAACCACAGTGGAAAAGAATAGGATCACAGATGAGGTAATGTTACTTACCGCGTCCGGAAGGAAGGTTTTCCTGTTTGTGTCTGAAGTCCACTGGAAACATCCCCACTGGGGTATGGAAAAGTGATGCTGGGCATGCACTGCAGGCAGTTAGCAAGGGGCTGCGCCAGGCAGGAGTCCCAGGGTTAGAGAAGTTGCAGAAAGAATCACTAATAAGAGAAGAGCTTGTTGGATTTTTATCCTTTCTTCTTTTCAATCTACAAATAGCAAACAATGGGGAGAAATCCCAGTATTCACTAAAGCAGGGGCACGTGAATGGAGGAGGGAACACAAGCAGCTGATGTGGGACATGCATTAGCCATGGAAGCATCCTAAGAGGGGTTATCCAGTTCTGCTCCCATTGGCTTTGTCAAGGAGAATTCGAAAACCCAGCAGCCGGTGTAAAAGCACCACTCCTGGGTTCCCAAGGATGCCATCCAAGCTGATCCACAGTTCTCAGGAAACATTTCTGGTATGACTGTCAAAAGGAAAAACCAAGATTTTAAAAATTTAAGGGAATGGGGTGGGAGGACAGGATGACACACACCCCCCGCAGATACTCGAACTGTACGCAACCTTGATTAAACCCCAAAACTGAATAGTGACCAAATCACTTTTTGATGAAGTACGGTTGGAGATGTACATCTTTATTCTGGCTCGAGAGCTAATTACATCCTCCAAACTGTCTAACATGCAGCCAAATGGGGTCTCTAATTACTGTGCAGTCATTGGCTTCCCAAACTCCCTCAGACAAAAATAAAACCCAAATCCTGCAACACTGGAGCAAAGAGGAAAATGGCATTGAATTATGAAGCTGTTTCACCTGGGTTTCTACACTGAAATAAAAAGAAATAAAAATTCGAAACGCACGTCTTTCCTATCTCTGAGAGCAGCTGGCACCCGAGCACTTCAGGTGCCACCCCTCAGGGTGGGGCATGATGTGGAACCAATTTATGTCACCTAAGTGAGCGGCCATTGGCAGCGCCTGTCGGCAGGCGCGCGGTTAGGGCTGGGACCAGCAGCGGCCCCTTAATTAGCAGCTGTCCCCACATGGAAAACAGCAGCATTCCAGACAGACCGTGTTAGCTGTGAACTTCTGGGGTTTCAGCAGCAGAGTAACAGGAACAAAACAGCTACCTTAATGAAAAAGGTGTCGAGAGGACATTCAGATCATCACAGGAAGTTTCAAGGATTTCTCACTATTTCCAAATGCACTGGGAAATGATCCAGCTCCCCCAATATCCAACAAATATTTACTATATTGGTATAGATGAAGGTTTTTTAGAAAATAAGCATCATAGAAAAAAGTATTTCATCAAAAGCAACTGTGCTTCAACAAAAATTGCTGTTACTGTTGGTGTTCCTTGGGTTTAGTCTTTCAAATGACAGTAGTGGTGCTCCAGTTCCCACCTTTCTCCTTGGTTCAGTTAATGACATGTCATGAAGATCTTGCAGAATAATTGTGAGCTATTTATTAACTCTCTGAATCAACAAACTTCAATCAAATTGACATCAAAGACCTGACAGACAGCCTTACACATAAGTGCACCTTTCATAGGCACATCTCCAGTTCATGAAAGGGACTGACAAATAAATCTCAGGGGGGAGTTCTTCATCCAGAATGAACCCTAGATCTGATTTTAAGGGATTTGAGGTGACAGATGGCATTCTTCCTGTTCTAATGTTAGTTTGCATTTGTTGAAAATTATGAAAAATTAGAAGAGGTGCTACAAGCCAAACAGTCTGAGGTAAAAATCAGAGCAGACGGGATCCTCTCTTGTGTGATTAGGGTGGAGTTTGCATTCCTGGAAAGAGGGACCAAGTATCTTTAACTGAAGAGCACTGAGTTTTATCAGTGGTCCTCTGGTGAGTCTTCCTGCCCGCGATGGAAAGGTGCACACACATCAAACATTAAATTCAATATTAATTCAAGTATTACTCAGCTGGTAGAAAATAGAACTGCAATTTGTTTGTAATAAGTTTGTTAAGATTTCTAGGTTTAATGTGTAAAGACAAATCAAGCATCATGACAGCCTGACCAAATTCTAAACAGGACTTTGTGGTCCAGTTGCCTCACAGTCTGCTTTGTGAAGAAGTTCATCAGCATCCATTAATCTTTGTTTACATCAGGCATCCCACTCACATCCTTATAACCGCAATGCCCGAGGGGATGAAAGCAGAGGGGCTGTAAATGCCAGGTGGATTTAAATACAAAACTTTCTTCCACTCATGCCCAGTGAAAATTGGAAATGATGGAAGACAGTAAACTCCCACCTGTATCGAGAGGCAAATCCTTTTTCCATTACTGCAGGAAATTTAGTGACCGAAGAAACGCAGAGAGTTCCCAGGAGCAGGGGCTGTCCCTGATAACAAACAGCACAGATGGCGCCTGGCCTTTAATAAACAGATTTTTCATTCTCTGGGAAGAGCTGTGGGCGTGTAACAGTGAGCATGAGGCAACACGGTGATTGGGGCAATGCAAAGCTATCTTCTACTTATTTCAGGGACTTTGCTCAGTATATAAGACTCAGTGAGTAAAACACCAATCTTGAAGGTTTTCTCTATTAAAACCAGGAGTGAGAAGGATCCTGACCCACCCACCTGCAGCTGCAGATGGTGATGAATCCCAGCCCAACAGCCTACTGAACACACGGAGAGGGCTTTCTGCTCTGTGCCATGGTTTGCGTGCTCATGGGTACCTCTGAGAGCCGGGAGCATTGTCATCAGTGTCTCATTTTCTGTAACAGCCTTCCAAAGTCTTCAGTCGGGCTGAGGAAAACACAAACCTGACGCCCCCAATCTGGAGCGGAGGCTGTCCAAGCAATCCACACTCTGTCCTTGCACTGGGAGAGAGCTTTTGCATTAGTGGGGTCTAGAAAATAATTGCCCAGCCTTGGCTAGTGGGCATTTGATAATTTTCTGCTTGGAAAGACGAGCGAAAAAAGCTCCCATCCGACATTCAATTAGGAGAGCTGTTTGGTGTCAAAGCGCTGAGGGAATTTAAGGGGGCCAGTTATTGCTGCTTTATTCATAATTCTGAATTGGCTGCTCTAATGAGCCCTTCTCTGTATCATCCATGACTGTCACTCAGCTCGATGAGAATGGCTTGGCCTGACAAATCCTGTTAAGCCTCAGAAATTAAATGAGATCTGAAAATGCCCGAGTCCACACCCGTCGCACCACAGGCTGTTCTGATCAGCGGTGTTGGGCAAGCAGGCCTGGGGGAGAGCCAGCACACCCAGAGCCACCCCAGGCACCCAGGAGCCACTGCCCAGGCCCAAGGATGGCAGGTGCTCCACACTCCTTGGGGCCACCCCCAAAATAGAGAACAGGCACTGTTAGCAAAGACACCAGCTGATGGAGCAGAGGTGGTTCCATTCATTTGTTCTCCAGATGTAACTGCCAGGTAAGAGGGAAGAGCGTAGGAGCTCTGTAGAAGCTGTTTGGATTCCTTAGCTCTGCCCTACCAAAGCCTTTTCCAGCCCATCAGCAGGAATGCTGGCCCATCTTCATCTTCCACCGGCCAGCTGCAAATAGAAAATTTTAAAAATAGTATTTAGGGGGAAAAAAGTTATGCACTGGTGGCTTGTGGCATTGTCCTGTCTGTGATAGTCAGGAAGGAAAACCTGGAGTTGAGGGGGAACATTCAGACAGAGTTTTGGATTAAAGACCTATCTTCAGATCCCCCAAATCAAAGCATGCTTCCAGGAATTGATTCTGACAGTTATGTTTTTAATAATTTATTTTAACTAAAAGATCTCTAATAGTAGACAAAAAGTAAGTAGTAGGGTCATGAAAAAATCATCTAAAGGAAAACGTGAGGGAAGGTTGAATGCTATAGTGTTGATTTTAATGCTACAAAATAGAAACTGACTGTTGAAAATTTTTATGCATATTGTAAGTAGACCAAGAGCACAAATACCATGAGAACACATAGAAATTCACCTTTAGGTCCAGACCAAGATCAACTGAAACTGTAACGAGCTCGTGGCGGCTGCAGGGACAACCCAACTGGAGGCTGGCACAGAAAGAATGCCGGGGACCCACAAGATGCCAAAACCCCTCAAGACTCACCTGCTTGCAGGTGTCCAAACCCCAGTTCCTGCCAGGCTTCTCAGAGCGGCCAAGGGGCCAGTTTGCACCGGGAAGACAACAGTGGTGAGTGGAGAGCTCATCTGTCTCAGGGCTTTCCTCTAGTTGATACCCCCCACAGCAGCTGAAAGCATTTCCTTTGAGTCAGAAAGCTCCTGCTGGGCTCACCGGGTGAGAATTCCTGGCCATCGCACCTCTCCCCATCACTTCCACCCAACGGCTCCCACCTCCCCGCCCCAGCTGTCAGATTTAATCTGCTCCCATGTGGGAACTGCCCTGCTGGTAGCTCTTTTCAATTTCAGTCAGGCTAAGTTAAGAAGATGGACTTTGAAGGCTGCCAGGCAGCGTTCCTGGGTGAGAGCGGGAGCAGCGAGGAGGAGCCGGGTGCGGGGTGCCTCGGAGTGGGGGCAGCTGCGTGGCCGCAGACAGCGCTCAGAGGCAGCTGGAAAGGTCATGCAGATCACCAGTGACGTGCTCCAGCATGTGATTCTCACATGATGCGATTCCCAGTGGATATGACTCCCAGTGGGCACTGAAGACAAGGCAGCATTAATACCAGAGGACAGTCATTCACGGCAGTGGTGTCAGTCAGAAATGCCGACTGCCTGAGAGACGCTGCTCCTGGTTCAGCCGCTCTGGCAGAGCCTCCCTGTGCAACTGTGAGGAAACAACCATCTCACCACTGCTGTGGCATCATTCTGTTTTTAACCCCAATGGCTCCACAGACTTGAGTTTTCACTCAGCAGCCACAAAGGTACCAAGTACTTTGTCCCAACGGGGTATAGCTCTTACTGTCTGTACCATTAACCCCTCACCACTAAGCTGTGCAGGTGGGTTTCCACATCAGGACATCCCTGTACTCAGTCTGCAAACAGCTGCCCAGAGAGGGGGTCCCTGCCCTTGGCCCCCGCGAGCCCAGTGCCCTGCAGAGCTGTGCTCTAATGGGGAGGATCGAAGAGGTCACAGAGCAGCTCGGCTGGCCAGGGACCGAAGGTGCCCACCCGCGTGACCCCCGGGCAGAGGAGGTGCCAGGCTCACCAGAGCAGCTAATCCTGGAGCAGATCCACATCCCCACATCACCACAGCACTGGTACTCTGGTACCAGCCTCTGTGCTCTGTCCCACACAGCAACTCACAGGAGATGTGTGAACATGGAAAGAACCTGCATGACCTGGGCCCTTCAAACACCGGCTGTGCTGGGTGCATCAATCACGCAAAGACGGCAGCAATCCTGCAGTGGGAGAGCGAAACCTGGGAGAGTCCAGTGAGACAGGTTATTCATTTGTTGTACTTACTGCAGTAAATCAGAAAAGAAGCCAAAACAAACTCCCAGTGGCCTCATTTCCATCCCTCCTCCTTTGGGAAGGCAGCTCTCCTGGGAAAGGAAAGCCTCGCTCTTTACTGACAGCAAATGTGCTCCACATGATACGAAACCACGGTTCTTGCCGTGATTGCAGGGCCCTGGCCCTGGCAGCAGCCGGCGAAGTGCGAGAGCAGCAGCGAGCACCAGCACCCGCGGCAGGACAGGAAACCTCCGGCGGATCCACCCTTCCTTCCTGCACGGCCGGCCAAGGCCCACGGCCCGGGCAGGCAGCTCTCTCCCAGCGCAGCCCTGAGCCCAGCACTCTGCAGCTGCATTTAGAGTGCCTCAGCTCACACAGCCCCTTCGCAGAATCTCTGAAAGGCTGCTGTGGTTGTGACTCAAAGCATGAGAACACACGGTAGGAAAACCACCCAGATCTCTTCTTTCATAACATTTCTCTAATCCTGGACTTTACGTTGACCTTAAGGAAATGGGAGAGGCCCAGGCTGACACAGCCCCGTTTGGAGCCTGAAGCCCACTATTTAGTTCATCATGTGCAAAGAACAACCAACCTCTGAAACCACAAAGCTGCTGTCCGAGTGTTACAACACGCTGAGAGCCTGCAACAGTGAAGCTGACGCAGCAAACCAGAGATCTTGGGACAACATCTGGTACCCCTGGAGCAGGGGGAGTTTTCCTGAAGAGAACCCAGATCCACACGTTTAACCTTGTACTCTCTTAGCTGTTTCTTCTGTTACAAATACAAACAAAAAGGCAGCACAACCCCCTGAACATCACCTCTAGCAAGCAAACTTCCACACTTAGCAGTGACCAAGAGTTTTTCTTCATAACCAATGTTGCATTTCTTGGAACTACAGAAAGCCACCATCCCTGGGAGCCACTTCTCCATGTGCTGGGTGAGGGATCATGTTTGGGAATCTCCTGTTGCCAGACCCAGCTCATACAGGACTGACCTGTCAGGGGCCTTTGGTCACATCCCGCTGCACAGAGCAGCCTTGCACAGCGTGCCTGGAAAGTGTTTGTCCTTCCCAGCAGAGATAAAAAACCCACCCAAACCAATCCCCTCCAACAGAGCCGTGGGGCTGTGCTGGAAGGGCCAGCACACGGCTCCAGGCACTAGCCTGAACAGAGCCATTGAGTGCAGCTCAGCTCTAACCCCGAGGGGCTGCTGGCAGCACAGGGAACGCCAGAGAGCCATGCATGGCACACAGGCAACCTTGTCATTCCCACTCTTGATAATTTCTCTTTGCTTTACAATGGTATCATTTAGGATCTATTTTTATTCAAATCCCTGATGAGACCAACTGAGGTCTATAAAGCCCAACTGGAAACTCTTTAGCTCAGCCAGGAGCATTACAGGCAAAAGTAAACAAGCTATGAGGGTGTATTTTGCTTGGCTATTTACCCTACTGCTGTTAGGACTTTGAGGCACACTGAACAGTCACATCTTTTTCCTATTCCAGCTTTCTCCAGGCTGATTTGCTGCATAATCCAAGAAGCCAATCTCAGAGTTACCATAATTAGGTGTAGTCCAAACTCCCACCAGCTGACAGACACAAAGACGCCATCAGTCGTGGTAAATGGAACAACAGCCATGCCACTCATGTTGGGTTGCTGGTTTCGTGTGTGACTAGAAACTGCTGGGCACACTTCTTAATCACAGAATCTCAGGGTGGTTTGGGATGGAAGGGACCGTAAAGCCCATCTCGTTCCGCCATGGGCAGGGAACCATCCACTAGACCAGGTCGCTCCAAGCCTCGTCCAACCTGGCCTTGGACACTTCCAGGGATCCTGAATGAGGGCTGTCTCATCTGTTGCATTTTTGTTCTCTAGAGCCATCCTCCCTCCCTCCTGCTGCACCTTTGTGCTGTTTTCCTGCAGGAGCAGCCTGTTGTTACTGCCTTGAGCCGCCTCCTGTGTCCCACAGCCACGCTCGCAGCTCCAGCTGAGCACAGCCCCGGCAGCCGAGGGAAGCAGGGAGCATCCAGGGCCAGCTGCAGCTGAGACTCTCAGTGCTCATGTGCAGGCCAGCTGCAACGGCAAATACTTTGACTATTTATCCAGTCTGTGCAAGTGTGCATCGGCCTTTCCTCACCTCTTCATTTTTAAAGAAAATCAATCCCTTTTCCAATATTCCAATATTCCCAAGAATCACTCCTGTTTTAGCTGTCAATGGGATGGCATTGAAAAAATTACTGATCAGTAACAGAATTACCTGAGCTCCTCTATGACCAGTGGAGACAAGCTATGAAAATTCCCCAGCCCCACCCCACAGGAGAGGAGCTGGTGGGCCCAGGACACTTCAAGGTGCTGAGACCCTCGCTGGAGTCTGAACAGACTAGAAAAGATCAAACCACTCCCGTGTGGAGGTCTGTGATTAAAGCCCCATCCCAGACAGGCAGCAGGGACTGCACAACCACTCAGGGAAGCTGGTGCGACTCAACAAAAATATTACTAAGGAGAAAGCCTTAGTTTGGGTTAAACGGGAATAGAGGCAGCTTAGAATAAAGATCAGCATTGCTAAAATAAAGAAGAAAGGCACCGCTTTCACCAAGCTTCTCTCCCGCCCCTTATTTGCATTTTCTGATGCCAGCTCCCTGCTACAGCATGGGAACGGTCGGACCAAGTGATGGATCTGCAGGTTTCTATGGTGATCAGCACAGAAATTGCCTGCCCAGCCGTGTGTGAAAGAAAGCATCCGTGTCAGAAACTGCGGATTGTGTGCTGAGAGAAAGCCCTGCCCCAGACTGGGGTATTGGGGTTGTGCTGCAGGAGCCCAGTGCTCACTGACCAACTGGGGGTGTCCATGCAGGACAGTGTGGGGAGACAAGAACTCATAAGAGGACAAAAACTCTAATGAAATAATAGCAATTGCCACTGAATAATTATACAACATCATTCAAAAAATATTGATACACACAAAGTACATAATATTTCGAGATATTTGAAATTTCCTCCTGTCCTGTCCCTGTTCCCTGGGAGCAGAGCCCAACATCCCCTGGCTGCCCGCTCCTGTCAGGGACTTGTGGAGAGCCCGAAGGGCCCCCCTGAGCCTCCTGTTCTCCAGACTGAGGGCCCCGCCAAGGCCACATCTGCCAAGAGCTGCCATGGAAAGAATGAAAGAGAATTTTTATTACACTCGCTCCCTAAATCAGAAAAACGTCACACACGTACATATCGTTGAACACCCCTATAGACAGCTGTTGTTGTGAAGAGCTCTTTCAAGGAATTAAACCTAAGAGGAGGGGGTTCTTCCTTAAACCAGGTATGACTTATCTGTGTTAACAAAACATCGAAGCATTTAATGGTTGATCTCCAACAGCACGTGTCAGCTACAGTCATGGAACAGGGCAAATGTCAAGTGGTAAAAAGGGATCCAATTCCTGTACTTGGTAACTGCTGATGTATAACCCGTGTCGAAGGTTTTGAGTTCATGTTCACTGTCCTCGTGAACTATAGCACGAGACCTTGTCTTTATAAAAGTGTTAGTCCCTTACAGATGTTTATGATCTGTAAATCATAAAGTGAGGGAGAGAGGGTTGGGGAAGAAACAACCTCAAATCCCAACTGCCACACACTTTAGGCAGAAGCACTGATTCTATCTGTTTAGGCTATTCCCAAAAGGGAAGTCTGGATAATAAAAATGAGCACTGGCAACAGGACAAAGCTCGTTAATCGATCCAGACTAAGCCACCGGCTGGCGCTTTCCAGCTGAGAAACATCAAGTGCCTTCCTCTTGAAAACCTTCCCCTGTGGCTGTCTGGGAAGGTGATGGGCTAACGACAGAGTTAATGCACTGACTCCCTTTAGGAACCAAACCTGGAACTTGTCAATTCAAATACAACTTGGAGTAGACACTGATCTAAGTTTAAAAATAAACAGAATTTTTAAAAAGGCATGTTTACTCTCAGTTTTTACCCAAATAGGCTCAGAAAAGCCAGCCAGTTTGGTGAAACATAAATGGAGAAACATAAATGCCAACTCCCAAACATATTAGGGAATTAGCGTGGCTGAGAAAAAGGACAGAATACACACAGTGATTTTCTTTTCCGAAGTCAGTTACTGCAGCTCCCAAGGCTGAACGAAGCAGCTGCAAACCCCCTGAAAGCAGCTGCTCCCCGGGTCCCCCCGCAGCTCTGCCCCTGCAGGCGCCAGGGGCCAGCCCTGCGCACGGGCCCCGGCGTGGCTCGGCTTTCCCAGGTCACTCGGGTGTCACTTCGTCACCCAGGGCCACGCCATGCCCACGTCCTCCCACGACGACATTGGGAGTTGTGTGTTCTGTACAGCACCACCCCGTCCCGGCGTGCAGGCAGCGGCAAAGTGAGAGATGGGGCTCCGTGGGGCACCTCCTGCACGGGCAGCTGCTGGAGGCTTGGATTTGCTGCGCCGCGAGCCTCACACAAAGAACCAACATCTCCTGACACCATCATTTCAGAACAGTCTTACGACCAGCACTGCTGCAGGAACACATGTGGGAGCCTGATGTTACAGACCAGGCACCAGCAGGGGCTACAAACACCCAAGCAGAGCCTCTGGGAGACCGGCGAGCCCAGAGTGAAACCCAAGCCCTGCTCCCTCAGACACACAGAAGAGGTGTGTATTCAACATGCCTGATCAATACAGAGTAGAAAGTAGTAGCCTATAAACAATAAATATATAAGTTATTTAGCATTATGTTACAAATCATAAACCTTTTAACAGCCGAGGAAAGTCAGCAGCGTGGTGACTGCTTCTCATCAGACCAAACCCTTTTAATAGCTTAAACCCTGAACATTAATCAGCATTTATTGCTTAAAAGTAGAGTTTGTAAGTTCCCTCACTACAGCACAAAGCCCGAGGAGCGCAGGCCGCAGCCAGGCGAGGGCATTGCAACTCATCCACTGGGTGACATTTCAGACCAGGGCAGAGCTGCCCCCGCACAGCCCCCGTTCTACAGCCAGTGAAACAACCACGACTGGAAATGTGCATTATTGATAACCTTTGGGTTGAGCACCGCAGCGCTCCCTGCACCTTCCATTGCGCCTGGGCAGAAGGTGAGGCTGTGCCCTGGGTCTGGGGGCACTTCTGCAGCCCCCCATCCCTGGGGGGTGCGCCGTGGGGGAACCCAGGATTCACCTGCTCCAAATTCAGTGGTACCGTGTGCTTCCTTCTCTGCACCTCCAAAGGGGACTGCAACCACTTCTGGTTTTTCTGGCGGGGTAGAATAGGAGGAAGCAGAAGTGTGTGTGTGTGAAAGGGAGGAGCTGAGGAAGCCGTGAATGGAGAAGTGTCCCGAGCTCTTCAGGCACTTCCCTTGCACAGCTGCTGGGAGAGGCAGCAGCATGGACCAGAGAGGGCAGAGGAACGGGCAGAGTGTGAACACTGCCAGTGGGCTGGGGGTGCTGGCAGCGGCGTGAGGCTCCGCTGTGCTCCTCAGCCTCACAGGCTTCTGCCGGACACAAGCGGAGCTGCTGCCTGCGGGAAGTGTCCTGTGCAGAACACCAGCTGCAGAGACACGAGCCCCTCGAGGTGACTGCCACCTGGCTCTGATCACCAGGCTGCAGGTTCTGGAGGGGACACCCCTGTGCCTGCTGGCAGAGCTGCCCTGCTCCCTGCGGCGCGGTTCTGGCCTGGCAGAGCCGCAGCAGCACACCCAGGAGCAGGAGCCCTAGCCCAGCAGCCAGAGCTGATCCCAGTCTTGCTAGAAACCCATCCTCAGGGAAACCTTGACTTCCCATTGCTGCAAAACAAGAGACTGGCGTAGTGTCTTCCAGAGAGAGTTTGCATAAATCAAAATCTGATTATGCTACATTTTGAATGCTAGATTTTCCACAAGATGGTGAAGCACAGCGATATATAATCTGTTTTGCATTGAATTAATTGAAATAAATTACCATAATCCTCCCCGAGTCCTGCAACCACTGTTTTTCAGATTGAACCTTTCCTGAGGGTTTAAAAAAAACATTTGCTTTTTCCATTAAAGATAGTTATTAGACTAAAAAATAATACCTGTCCTTGGAAGAAAGCTCAGCCCCAGCTGAGTGCATACCTCATTACCTGCTGGCTCAGCCCTTTGTTAATTTGATAAGTGCTGTGATGTATCACCACAAAAGCCCGTTTTGAAGTCAGTGTGTTTCATCTTGCAAAGAGATTGATTTGAAATTGACCCCATTTCGAGTGAATAAAAATTGTAAGAGTTTCAAATTAATTCAATTTCGAGCCTACTCACATCATACGTTTTCCATCCAACCTCTGGATCCCAGAGAGTATATCCAGCTTTCTTCAGAGAGAAGGGTGGGGCCATCCAAAGGAACTCATCCTTCTCTCTGCAAAGTTTCTACAGTCTAGTACTTACACCAAGGCAGCCCAGCAGTCTTGCTTCCTGAAGTACAGAGCTGAAAATTGTGGGGTTTTTAAAATTTTAGAACATGTATGTTTTCATCTGTGTGACCACACCCCCCCGCAGTGACCCACAGACTCTGAGGCTCACAAAGCTCCTGAGTGCAGAGGAGGCAGCAGGGCAGGAGGGAAAGGCAAACTCAGGGCACCTTTGTTCTCCCTCCAGTTCTGACATAGTTCAGGGGCTTATGTAGCTCTTGGCAGTCCCTGAAAAATAAAAAAAATAAAGTGACGGCTCTGTCTCACTTCTGCTCTTTGATACAGCATGGAGCAGCTGCAGACGAGGGTGCTTGGGATGCAGCCTCCATCCTTGCCTGGAGACAGCGTGGATGTTCCTCAGCACTGCTCAGCTGCTCATCCCACAGGCCCCACTGGGCTTTGCCATGCAGCCAATTCAGGCCACACAACTTTAAAACCTTCTCTTCCTGGCTGGCCACGACTGCAAGTGTCCCACATTATCTCTGTCTTTTGAAACAACCATATTAAAATAAATAATTCTATACACCTGTTGTCACTTCAAGATGGATTCACAATGTACATAAAGCCAGTGTCACCTCAGGATAAAGCAGACCCATAGAAGGGGGGGAAAAAAAGTTTACATTACAGACATCTGAAAATTCAGCTAAAGGCACAGGGGAAGGAAGGCTTTCTTTTATAATGGAATTACAACTTCTAAAAAGGAAAAAAAATCACACTACTGGGTGCACGTGAAATATTTAAATTCAGGCTGTGGTTAAATTTGCTTAAATAAGGCTCTGATTTCAATGGGGTTACAAAAGAACAGGGAATAAGGGACATACATCCTGAGAATCAGAGACTACGTCAGGTTCAGATTCAAACAGTGCTGCCAGTGTACAAACAGAACTTCAGTCATGAATTTAGATTAAGAATTCTATTGCAGGCACTCGGGACACCCAACACATTTGTTTAGGTGTGTTTACATCCTGGAATAACACATTTATGTCTGCATGTGAGTATGCACAAACACGCTTTCCAAACGAACTCCAGTTCCCCGTCAGTTAATTGCTGTTAACGACTGAGTACTGAAAACCCCGAGCGGTGGCTCCGTGCCTCGCCTGGAACAGCTGCCACCAGGTGCTCACTGAGCAACCCCAGTCTCCTAAAGCCTGTGGAGAGTTCAGGAGTGTGTGTCCCTGAGCTCTCAGCAGCTCATGGGACAGGTTTGGCTCCCTGTCCCCATCACAAGGACACAGAGGTGACACAAGCCCGGTTTCCCTTGCAGCCAGCACTGCCCAAAAACCTGACAGGTTGGACGGCTCATGGCCCTGCCACAGGCAGAGGCTGCACTCCTTTAATCACCACGGGGACCTTCTGGGTCAGCAGTGCTGAGAAGTAATCTGTGCCAGGTCAAAAGTGCTTGAAAAGAATCCAGAAAACTCTTTTTAAGTGCTTATAATTGGCTAAATAAACACACACCTAAATGTCTGTGCTACTGGTCTGGTACTCAGTGAGTGCAGGCACACAGCTCCTGATTTACTGTGCTAGCAGCAGAAAAACGTGGATGTTTCCCAAATTGAGGACACCAGATACAACTTTGTACGTATGCATAAATATTTATGCTCAGCAATCTGTAACTGTCACTGCAGAGGCTGAAGTACAGTAATACTGTAAGGGAATAAGTGCCTCAGTATCTGTGAACTCTAATTCACTCCAGGCTGACCCAGTTCTTTTGGAAATAATCTTTTCCGAGCCGTTTCTCTGCTGAGAGTCTAGGCCTTGGAAATACCTTAAACATACAGTGTTCTCCTTAAATTTTATTGCAAAAAAATGTGAAGAGCACAGCATGCATTTTTGAAATCTGGGCAGGTTGTGCTATACAGCAACTCAGATGTGAATTTCCTCTCTATTTTTTCATTTAATTAAAGGAAAAACCGAAAGATCCAACAACTAAAGGGAAAGCAAAACCCACACTAAAGCAAATATAACATTTGAAACAAGAAATCCAGCAGAAAATAGACAACTAATCTGGGATGCAGCAGAGTATCCCAAAAAGAGGAGAAATCAAGGTTGCAAACATTAGAAACTCAACTACTCAAGCACTTTGTTAGCATGTTTCATCTTAACTTTGTTAATCATCAGTAAACTTGACAGCAAACTCCCCATATGAAATGGAGGTACTACTGCTGCAGTTCGTTCAAGGGATAAAATGATGACTAATCCCATCCTTTAGCACACACAGCTCCTAACTCCAGAGTCACATTGCAACAATCATCACTATAAAGTTCCACACAGCTTAAAAGAGATTTGGGTGATTAGTGGTGTAGGGAAGCTCAGTCGAAACATCAACTCAGCCCTGCTGGAGAATGCACGTTGTACAAATGTTCTTTGCACTTTTGAATCTGCTTAGCACTGTAAAGGGGAAAGAAACAGTAAATCCATAACACACACACACACAAGGGTGCTTTATACCCAAAACAGAAACATGGAACCCATCTTCCCGCCAGCTCCCCCTGCCCCCAGCAAGACATCCTGCTCCCTGCCCTTCCACACAATCACGTCTGGCACTTGGGGAACCTGGCAGTGTGTCCTGCTTCCAGTCCCACGCCACAAACCACGCCACAGTCCACGGCAGACTCCCACCCTGCCCAGCCAGGATTCCACCAGTCCTACGTCGCTAGTCCTGGATCACTTCTGCCTCTCTCCTGGGAATGCGGGGGGCACAGGGCTGAACACCCTGAACGTGGTGGACGTGTATGCACAGCACCCAAAGGGACTGTGCTAGACTCGGAAGCCCCTGAACACCCTGAGCCCAAGCCCAGGTCAGTCCCGGGAGCCCGAACAGCAGAGCTGGGGAGAAGCCACGACCCAGCACAGGAAGTTAACGCAGGGCACATGATGTGTCTCTTAAGGACCACAGAAACATGCAGGTTTGGCCTCTAAACTGGATCTCTTTTATGCTGCTACAGAAGGTGTTTTTGGAGTATCTGCAGAGATTTCTCTTTCAGGCTACCTCTCTGGACAAGAGCGGATACAACGCACGTCCCCCTGGTTGCTGAAGTTGGGATAACCGTAGTAACACTGTAGGAACAAAGCATTAGATTAATATACCCACACATAAGAAACTGGGAAGGGACGTCTGCTATAAACGCTGACCTGTAGCTTTTGCAATACCTGATTCAGAGGAAAAAACAACAAACCACAATTTCAGATTTGTTTTCACACAGAAGTCCATTTACAACCATCCCCAAAAGCAACCTAAAACTTTCCCTTTCATCCTAGTATCACAAATTAGCATAACTGTATCAAAAGACAAAAACTTCAGCAATTTTGGATCCTTCTGACTGCCCTCATTGCTGCAGCATTTCTTGCACAATCATTATCAGTCTGTCAAGCAGAGGAGAAACATCTGGGATCTGTCTGTACCTGGACATCCAACCTATTAAATAAGCACTTTTTATAATGTTCTCCTACAGAATTTTGTAGAAATAAATGGGGTTTAAATCCTTAGAGCTGAAGTTACATGTTAGGCACCATTCTCCTAAAAATCTCTCTCTGTCGATGACTACCAAAACAAAGCTATGCCTTCTTGATCAATCTCCTCTTCACCCAAACCTCCAAAAGACCCAAGACTGCAAAACAAAATAAAGTCAAGACAGAACAACTGCTTTCAATATTTTAAGACTTACTTGACCAAGTTGCAAGTTATGGTTAACTGACTTCTAATTTTACAGTGGTTTATGTAGGATCTGAGACTTGCTGGATGGTGCAGATTAAGGACTGACATTGAGCACTTGCTTTATGCACAATGTCACCTCCTGAAGCCCCACCTCTGGCATGCACAGCAGCAAAGCAGCCCCGGTGTCTGTCAGAGCAGTTGTACCCTTTGGAAGTTTAAAACAGCCAGAGAGAAAAGGTAATGGCTGTTCTGAAGCTTTCCACAGGCACCTCTCCGCTCATCATCGCTGACCAGTTCGGGTTTCGCTGGGGGTTCCTTCAGCACCGTAATGACTGCTCCGTAATGACTGCTCCAGATCTGAGATCACTGAGGTGAGATCATCTGTGGCAAGGGAGGAATTCTGATTCCAACCCCAGTGGAGTCAGCACACACACACACACTGACTCTTACTTGGGAAACACAGCAAGATTCCTGATTACAGACTAACAAACTCTTCGTCTACACAAATTAAAACACAAAATTAACAAAACAACTCAAACCCCAACACACCCAGCACCAGCAACCCACTTGCACTCCACTTCTCAGCACTACACTACACTACTTGAGTCTCTTTAGCTGTTTGCACTCAAAGCTCTCAGCTCCCTGTCATCTGCTGCACACACTGTTAGCAAAGACTGTCAGCTCCAAACACAAAGTCCTGTAAGTTGGGCAGATGCTGGATTTCTACAGAAAGGAGGTTCTAAAGCACTGTGCTGTAGCAATGTGACAGGAAGGAGCATCTTTGACACACACATTTTGCACGAGGCTGTGAACACGTAGGAACAGGCTGTAAGCTGTGTGAACATCAGTATTTAAAACCATTTCCCATGGAACTGAGCTCACACACATTTGCTTCTCAAGCAAGTGTCAGATCTCAGCAGAGCACAACCACCTCTGCCCACGGTGAGGGTCCACTCAGAAGAGTGCCTAGGTCGCCATACAAACCTGGAGAGTGACAGAGCTTCCAACAGCAGCAGAGCTCCAGTGGTTTTCTATTTACCTCGTGGGCATTGTCCATGCATTTCAAATGAGAGGAACACGTGTGCCACTCCTTTTTGTACAAAATTCTGAAATATGGAAGTTTCTTAATTTTGTCATTCCTCAAGGAAATCTGACCCCAAACAACACCTGCACACAATGAGTACCCAAGTGAGGAAGTCATAAAGAGCCAGCTGCTCTTTATTGAAAATGCCCTTTGCAAACAACTTGCCGTACATTCTTTTGAGAGAAGCAGAACCACCAGGATCCCACAGCCACAGAATTCCACATCAGCTCCAGCATCATCAAATCAACAAATCCTGAGCATCATGTTGAGCAGAACCACACTTGTATTGGGACTCAGGCTGAGGGCACGGCACGGTTACAATCACAGACACCAGGATGCCAGACACACTTTCTTGCAATAGAACAAGCTTGGATTTTTAAAAATACAATCATTATGTACAGCAAAATATGTGGTCACAAGACCAGCCTTAAACCAAGGCCTTGTTTACACAATTTCTGCTATGTCAGGAAGTATTTTGGCCGGGAATGTATTTTTTCTTCCAAAACAATTAAATATTTGCAATTCTCACTGTGAAAAGAGCAATATACCACCTCTGTATTGACATGGGTGTAACATATTCCCACAGGGAAAAGGAATAAAAGAGTACCTTTATATTGATACATTTCCCTCAAGTGTCAAAGCTAATATAGCTTTCATTACTCAGTCAAGTTAAAGCAGGATGATTTTTTCAGACTTTTTATAGACAAGGCCTATGTTTAACAAGCACCAAAACACTTCAGAGTATTTGGAAGATCAGACTACTGAGCTCTACACTTCGTACTGTCCTCACGAGTCAGAGAGAACGCTGAACATTTAAATACATTCAAAACCCTGATCAGGCCGCGCCATGGCTGCTTAAATGCTTCACTGTTTAACAAATACACCTTTTTGGCCAAAACTAGAATGCACCAAAGAAAGGCCCAGCACAACACAGAGCTCAGCTGGCTGCCCTCAGCTGCTCTGCCAGGCTGAGCAAAGCTGGACTCTGTGTGCTAGAAACACCCACTTTTGCCTCAGTCCTCAATCACAACTCAGGCAATGGGGAAACAGAGGTGCTGGAGAACATGAGGGATCTGCTGTCTCGCGGAGAGGGCACAATAGATGCCTGCTCTTATCAACCAGAACAAGCCGCAGCCAATACTGATCTAGAGCAAGGCCTGTTGGGGGCTAAAAACTGTACATTCCCATTGAATTTAAGGCAAAATTGAACCATGGCAGTAATGGAGATGCAAATTTATGGCATTTTTTTTAAAGTTCAGCCATGCAGTTTGTAAGCTGCAGACATGGCAGCAGTCAGGCTTCCTTAGCTTTCAACGCAGTACTTGAGTTAAAGGAGCCCCCTACTATCACTAAGTTATTGCCCTGCCCTCCTAATGTGGGAGCCCTCTGGCTTCTAGGGAATTTTTAGGAATTTCCAGAAGATTAGCTGCAATAAGGTTTTTCAATTTTCACTTAAAAATGGGGGCCTAAGTCAACGTGTCTGTTACAGGGAGAGCCCTGGAACAGTGAAGGACCAGGACTGGGGCTGCCTTCTCCAGCCCTCTCTGTTTGTCACTGTGGTTGTACCGCTGGCACTGACACAGCCCCACTGACTGCATCCAAACTGGAAGGACACATGTGAGCTCAGGAGGAGAAATAGGCTTTCAATATGTAATCATTTACAAATTTTCAGCAGATACTTGACATTGCTACAAAAAGTATCCAATTCTGACTAAAGCACAAATTATAATTTTCATTTCCATCGGTGGGATTTCAAAACATAGCATCAAATTAACACTACACACTGTTCTTCCAGTGCTGAAGCACAAAGTTCTCCTGCTTAAAATAGGAGAAATTACCAGATTCACAGAGGAATCATGGCAGTTACTTTCCAGCTGGCCTGATTAAAAACCCCTTTACACATCATTGCTCAACCTTTGTTTTTGTGATGTAAAATAATTTCAAGACTTCTTGGGATGACAGAGAAAAGAAAAAAGAAATGCAGGTTTCGTGTGCAAACCTTTAAAGAAGGGGCACAGAGAGGAAGAAAATAAACAAGCTCCTTGGATCTTCCAGCTGATGGGAGGCACAGCTCTCCTCCCACCCCAGCCCCTCTGCAAACCAGGAAACAAAAAGGTCTGGTTTATAATTTTAGAGTGATAATGCAATGAGATTCAAAGCTTCAATGTCTTAAATAACTGACTTTAGAACTTCACCCCAATAAACCATGCTGCTTCCAGGAAGGAGTAAGGGCCTGATGTCACAGGGCCTGTTGCAGTAAGGCCACACTCCCTTCCGAAAGCTGCCTCTGAGCACAGCCTTCTCACAGGCTGGCACCACACAGGGCCAGGATCTGAATACAAGCAAAAACCTGTATCAAAAATGACCCAATATTAGGTAAAACAGCAATCTTGTACTTTCCCCATTTTTTTTTTAAACACTGGTCTTGCCTAAATCGACCCCCCCACCTTTCACTGCTATTGCGAGATAAATCAGGATTAATAGCCTGTGTGAAAGTCACTGTTTCATGTGATATATAACAATGCACAAAGTTGCTTTCTAAAAAACAGCATTTGTATTAAAATTCTTAAAATGGATAGACATCTCTTCAACGCATGTCTGCAATTAAAATGACAGAATTTTCTTGGTACATCACAATGATAAGATTTCCTTCGTTGCTGGCTGGAGGTACATCCCACAACAAAATCAAAGGGAAGTATTAAAAGAAAAAAAAAAAAGCCCCCCTCCCAAATCCCAAAAGGCTAATTCTTGTAAATTTGAAGTAAATGAAGCCCGAACTTGCAAGACATGGAAATAACAGTTAAAAGGCTCAGATGGAAATAAGAAATAAATTCCACTAACAATAGGCCCTTTTGTCCTGGCTTGCTCAGTGTGATTACTGCAAGGAAACTGTTAAGTAGTTTTTGGAGTAGTAGATAATGGGATTCTGTGGAGCTTTCACAGGTTGGCACCGGCTGGAACAGCTGAGTTTTGAAGGCACTCTACAGATACAGGGCTGCTGTTGGCCCTGCATCACTCATAGGAAGTCTTTGCACTTGAGAGAGCTAGTCATCAAAATCAGTTATTGCCAACCCAAACCCAAAACCCCTCGGCACAAAAAGCACCACCGCTCCCACCCGCCAAAGGAAAAACCAAAACCACAACGAAATCACACACACACGCACACCTAAAAAATTGTGCAGATTTGTAACATTTTCACAGCTGATTTAAAAAAACCCAAACAAATAAAACAAAACCAGGAGAAAAACCACCACGCTACCACTCTCCTGCAAACTCCCATCCGATACAGCAGGTAAACAAAATAGAGCATTATTCCAGGGATATCGGCAGCGCTGCCCGGCGCCCCGTGCCTGGCAGCACCGTTCGGGTCACAGTCCCAGTTCCATGTGCAACTCTCCGGGCGGGACGGCCCCGCTCCGCCGCCCGCTTGCATAGAGACCGCGGGGAGCGGCGGGCGCGGCGCCGCGGGGATGGGCGGGCCCCGTGCCCCCGGCTGTCCCGGGATGGGCACGGCTCCCCGCGGCTGTCCCGGGATGTGAGCACCGCTCCCCGCCGGGCTCCCCGCGGCTGTCCCGGCACGGGTTCCCCGCGTGGCTCCGCTCCCCGGGCGACAGGACCGGTTCCTCCCGCGCCCGCCGCCGACACTGACAGGAAATATGCCATGACCAAGACTGGACGAAACGTACATGCCGAGAAAAGCCACATTTCCAACACGATGAATTTTTTCCCGATGTTTTTTCCCCGTGCGTGTCCGCCGGGGCCGCGGGGCCGCCGCCGCCCTCAGAGGATGGCGCAGGAGGCGCAGCACGGCTCGTCCCCGTTGGGCTGCGCCGCGTAGTTCATCTGCCTGACGATCTCGGCGAAAAGCTCGTCCACCGAGGCTTTGTTTTTGGCCGAGGTCTCCATGAAGGGGCAGCTCCACTCCTCGGCCAGCGCTTTGCCCTCCCCGAAGGAGACCTCGCGCTCGCCTTCCAGGTCCACCTTGTTGCCCACCAGGATCATGGGCACCCGCTCGTACCTCTTGACGCGTATGATCTGGTCTCGCATGGGTTTGATGTCCTGGAAGCTCTGCTGGTTCACCAGGCTGTACACCAGGATGAATCCCTGCCCGTTCTTGATGTAGAGGTCCCGCATGGAGGCGAACTGCTCGGTGCCCGCCGTGTCCAGGATCTCCAGCACGGACGGGGACGAGTCCACCTCGATCTCCTTGCGGTAGAAGTCCTCGATGGTGGGGTCATACTTCTCGATGAAGGAGCCGGTCACGAACTGCACGGTGAGGGCAGACTTGCCCACGCCCCCGCTGCCCAGCACCACCACCTTGTACTCCCGCATGGCTCCCGCCTCCCTCCGCCGCCTCCCGCTCGGGGCTGCCGCTGCGGGCGGGGACGGGGCGGAGGGAGGGAGGGGACGAGGGACGGCCCCGCGCCGGGGCGGGGAAGCGGCGGCCGCGCCTCGCGGAGCCGCGAAGGGACAGCCCCGGCACCGGGCAGCGCCAATGAGGAGGAGGGCGAGGAGTGACGGGATGAGGAAGAGGAGGAGGAAGAGAGAGAAGGAGGGAGGGAGACAGCGCTGCCGTTACCGGCCCCGGCCCCGGCGCAGCGGCGGGACGGCGCTGCCGTGGCCCATGGCGGCCCGCCCCGGCCCC